>PVKN010015714.1:0-18322 GCA_004027915.1 Capromys pilorides | reverse complement strand
AGACACCAAAAGTACATATGACTTTACTTGCCAATAAATAAATACTGACAAGAAAAAATAAAATAATAAAAATTAAATAAAATTGAATAATTTAAATAAAATTTATTTCATAATTATTAATTACAGATAAATAAAAATTAGTTAGAAAAACCAGAATTTAAAAGAGGAAAGTAAGTTTTTATATACCCTTAAATGTAAAACGATTTTAGAAAAGGTACATTTATTATCAGCATTTGTATATATTTTAAAGCAAGATAGATAGATTGATTGATTGATTTTGTGGTAACGGAGATTAAACTCAGGACCTTGCACTTGCTAGGCAAGCTCTTATTCTACTGAGCTATCTTCCCAGCCCTAAAGTAAGATTTATAACATTTCACACCACGAATTCAACAAAAGACAGAACTGTTTTGGTTAAGTAATTGAAAATGTAGCTTGCAATAATCATTATTGTTATATGAGCCCTGAAAATCCAAATGTAGTACTAAAAAGAGAGAAAATTTTAAGAGGGGCCTTCTGAAGTCACAGTGTTTAAGCCATTTATCCTTTTATCTGTATAATTTCAATTAAACAGAAACACACATAAGTCGCAGTAACTTGCCAGCATAAGTTATTGCATTAATGGTCTCCAATATGTTAAGAATTTGGTATATTTTTAATGTGCACTGTTGTTCATTGTTTATGTGACATTTTAATAAAAAACTGTGAAGTGCCATAATACTACATCTGTATACTACAAAATATAGATTTTTTGGGGGAAATAAAACACCACAAAAAAAATAAAAATTCTCATTTGCTGAGTTATATATTTAAATATTAGTCGGTAAAAGGGGAACACAATTTCAATTTTTTCTGGTTTAATTAAGAGTATTTTTCCTAGGTAACGAACTACATCTAAATACAAAGGATTTCAATTTAAAATTTAGACCAATATGTATATTTTAAAAACACTTTACTTTTTTGTAGAGTAGGAGTTTTAATATCACTACTGAGACTTGGGGCACTCTCCTCTGTGTTACAGCATTGTTGCAGCACATCAGGCCTCTGCTGGTCAGATGCTGGCAGCGCCCTGCTGGTGAGCTGTCCACTAAAAATTTCTTCAGAGACTGCCCAGTTTGCACTAAGGGACAAAACTGCCATCACTGAAAGCCAGTGAACTAGATCATTCTCATAAAGGTATATTCTAGTGTCTTCTATCCTAATGTCTAAGTTCTGCTTTCACAACTAAAATTCTAGACAAGAGCTGTCCACGGACACAGGTTCCACAACCTCCCATGAATTCTCAAGGTACTATATTCAGCCCCATGTGAACTGCTCACAGACAGAAGAGGCGTTTCCTTGCTGCCAACCAAGGGGAGGTTTCTTATTTATTTCTAAGGCTTGTCTGCGGCTTCTGTTCTATTTGTACATTCTTCTCCTCTTTGCTTTCTGAACTTTCCTGCTTCCCTGACCATGATGTACCCATTTGAACACTGCACTTGATCTTCTCTGATTTAATGCCACAATGTTAACATGTGCCAAGACTCACTGAACCTGTTGTCCTCAATAATTTCTATTTGATCTCAGGACTATAACTTTAAATATCTGTCTGGGAGCTCATCAGCTTCCAAATTGATCTCCTGATCCTAGACCTTCCCTTAGACCCCTGGCCAGTTTATAAAGTTTTCTAAGATAGTTCTAGTTACATAATTTATGGAAATCTTAAAAGTATACTGAAAAATGACTTCTTACTAATTACTTTTTTTCAGGTTTGCTAGGGAGGCAGGCACTTGTGTTGCTGAGCTATATTCCTGGTAAGTTCTTAATTAATGAGGCCCACGTCCCACAACATATTCCTCTTCATTCCTACCCATGACTACAAATGGACCACCCGTTCATTTCAGAGAAAAGGATAATCAGCAACCTGGCAGTCATTTTTGGTTACTGGTTTGTTTTCATGTTTCTAAAGCACCACCAAGCCCAGTGTTTCCAACCTCTATGACATGTACTTCTCTTCGACTCCAGGCCTGCTGTCCCAGACCAAACTCAGGCAACCTGTCCCCTGGGACCCTATAACTGACTGATCTTCCTTTTTCTCTTCCTCTTTTCTTAAGCCCAGCTAATTCCACACTCAGCAGCCAAAGCAATCTTTTTATTATCTTTCTGTCTTAAACAACTGAATGGATACTAACCTACTTAGCATGAAACTCAAACTTCTTTCCACAGTTTGTGAGGCTGCCTACCTGTTTAACCTTACCACCTCACTCCTCATAACCCCAGGTCAGCATGATCCACCTCCTCTTTCTCGCTGGACTATCACAAAACCCTTTCTCAGAGCACTCTGTATTCTCCTATTCCCCAGAGGAATGCTGCTCATTACTTGCTCCACTCATTACTTGCTCCTGGGAGCCCACCTTGCAATTCATCTCACCTTATGTGTGCAGACAGACCTCCCTCCTGCACCCTACCACAGCCAGTGGTTGTTACCTTCACAACACAAAACAGTCTGCAGTTAGCCCTTGCACTTGTTGATATGCCATTTGTGTCTGCATCTGTTCGTTTCATAGAGGACTGCTTGGTGCCTGACTCTTGTCACATTGAAACTAGCTTGGATTTCACTGCTCATGAGCCCATAACTCAAATGAGTACTGAGTCAGTTATCTAGCACTAAATCAGGCTTTTTATTTTTTATTTCTGTATTTAGGACAGGGTCTACAGGGACTATAGGGTCTCACTACATAGATCAGACTCATAGTAATTCTCCTGTTTTCAGCCTCCCAAGTGCTAGGATTATAGGTGCGCATTGCCGTGCCCAGTCTTAGGGGGTGGGGTCAGCACAGCACGCCAGGGATGAAACCTGAATTAGGTTTCTGAATAGCAGAGAAGTAGAAGCTGATAGCCAATTCTACTATATATCCTGTTAAATGAAATCCCTGGATGCATGTGACTGACATGAATGTTTCTATTAGTCCACAGCAGTGAAGTAGGTGGCCATGGCAAAGAAAAGAAGTATACACTGTCATTCCACCCAGTTGAGGCTGCTGCTATAATGCCAAGTATCTGAGTCAAAGGCGAAAGAAATTATAACACACTCGTGTGAATGTCTGAAAGTAGAATGTGTATTTTATATAGATTCTTAATGTATATTCACTTTCATATTGTATTTCAAATGAAGCTAAATCACTACATAGGTCTATAGATTTTGTTAATCTTAAATACACATGTATTTGTGACCATTAAATGTGTTTTAACTTCCAATAATTCCTGGGCCTGTTTTATATATATATTTTTTTTTCTAAGAAAATGTCTGAACAATCCTCAAATGTTAATTTGCCACTGAGCTTACTGGACATTAATTTAAACAGAAATAAAAGATCTGATAGGCAAAGCCAAACATGCTACCTTTCACTTTGCAACTTTGTAACTCTATTCCTGATAAGAAGTCCACTTTATGGTCATTTACATACTCATTTAAGAAGCTTCCAGCAAACAGCTATTGTGCATATTCACTTTGATTTATCAGTCTTTTTCATCTGGAAAATATGTTTGCACTTTTCATGTTACCTCCTTTTCCATCAGCCTCTCTACACAAGAAAATTCTGGCACCCACGCTTGATAGTCTTGTCTGGTTCCCAAAACAAAACTTTTTTTTTTTCTTTTTAATTGTTGTGGTTATTATTTAGTTATGATCTTTGTGGCTTCTGGAAACACTTTTGTTTTAGAAAATAACTGATTCTGACTCATTCCACCCAGCTGAGGCTGCTGCTATAATGCCAAGCATCTGAGTCAAAGCTGTCACCTTCACAACACACAACAGTCTACAGTTAGCCCTTGCACTTGCTAATATGCACTTGATTCTGACGCACTACATTCCTTTAAATATTTGTTGGAGCACTTCTTTAGGCTTTAAAAATTAAGGTAAAGCCCATCTTTCAGTTTTAAAATGCTGGACAGACTGATATATGAACAAATAGTTACAAAAGAAAATGATAAAGTTTAATACAAGCTGGCTTATAATCTTTTTTCTCTCCCAGAAAGGAAAGAAGACATGGTGCTGCATCTAACACAGTTCATCCATACAGCTGTTCATCAACAGGTTCACAGAAGAGATAAAACATAACTTACTGAGTGTGTGGAAAGGCCTCTGACTTGGAGAATGGGAGAAGAAACCAGGCTTCAGGGCATTTGTAATCACAATGTCAAAAAGGTCTGCAAAATCATCCCTGAGAGGCAACAAAATTTTTCATAAATTCACTTTAAGGAACTGAAAAGGTCCAAAGAAAGCACAACTGTACCTTTGCCCATTTTACATAGCATCACTGCTCATCTTCTGACCAACTGTTACATGCTTCACACTTTTCTTACGAAGTCTAAATGAACTTTGCATTGAGTGGGTGAGCACTAGTCTTCCTGACAAGTCTGAGGTATAAACTTGACAAAAATGGAAAGCAGCAAAGCAAGCAAAACAAGCAAGACAAAAGCAGCACAGTGACTACCACCAGAACTGCCTTTCTCTGGATGAGAAGGTGGTGGTGAACTGAACAGTTTCTAGCAGCTAGAAATACTCGGGAACTATGATAGTTTTCAAATCTGAGGAATGAAATCTTCCGGCACTTTTTAGTTTGGAGAATCAGTAATAATTTTGTGCATTATATAGCTTCACAGAAAGTGGAATTTGGAGTCTGGTAACACTCTTTGCAAAATTCTCAAACATGAAGATACTTCACTAGTCTTTATAATATAGTAATTTTTAGATGACAATGACTATACTTTTTGCTGAGTGTGGTGGTGCATGTCCATAATGCCAGTACTTGGGAGACTGAAGCAGGAAGATGGCTGCAGGTTCAAGGCCAGCCTGGGTTACTTATACTAGTGTGCTAAGCTAGCCTAGCTTAAAACAAAATCTTTAAAACATTTAAGCTGTATCTGGCATTATAGTAAGAACTATCTGGGGAAAGGGAGTATGATCTGGAAAAATAACATTTACCTAACATTTTAGAATATTTTTACAAATTAATAATTTAATAAGTAGAGATTAAGTTGGGAAAAAGACTTTGGTCATCTCAGTTAATGCAAAAAGAATGAGAATTCTTGAGTGCTTAATGTGAAACCTGGCCCTACATAAGTGGTGGCAAAACTCGGGCACAGGTGTTATTTTGCTTCTCAGACAAAAGATGTTCCTTGTTTTTTTGTTTTTTTTCCTTCAAAAGGCCATTGGTGACAAATAAGAGAGTTGCAGTTTGGGCAGTCATTTCTAAAAGGTTCACCATCACTGTTCCTCAAAGCAGCAAATGTCTCTAGGAGAGGAACCTTCAAGACAGCCAGTAACTCATCCTTGATTTACTGTGAGCAACTCAAGCCTGTGCTTTCTGCACAAGGGAAAAAAATCCTCTTACAGATAAGTGTACTGCAGTACAAACTTAATCCACATGTTAAGAAATCTTCAGGTTATGCAAGCAGAGCTCAGCCGAGAGGCTGTTTCTGCTGAAATCTGAGATGTGAAGGGAGCCCAAGAGCCCACCCTGGGTCTCTTTGCTCTTACCCTGGCATCGCCTCCAAGATAAGCATTAATAAATACTCTGCCTAATACTTAGCCCCTACTATTTAAACATTCCCTTGCTCCTGTGAAGCATTACTGTCCTATTTTCAGGATGACAAGTTTAAATAATAAAGCAATTCTAAACCTGGCCCCAGGTCACACAGTAGACTGCAGAGTGGGACATAAGCTCCTCTCTGTTCTATTTTATGGTTTACTACACTCCTACTGCCTTGATTTTTATGCATATCAATTTCATCAGTGGTGGTGTAGACCTGGAAGTACAAGGCTCCACACTGAAATACATAAAATGACCTTTAGTTCAGGAATCAGCCAGGAAGTGTATTCCATAGCTCAGCAGCCCCCAAAAAATCATACAAAACTGAGAAACACAATTCATGAAGACCTAAGGACACTTTCTAGAAGCTCACCTAGCTACCTCTGAGCTACAGCTACAGCAGCTCCATAACACTGCTCTGCTTAAATGTATACCTGACATGTGGATGGGGAATAGGGTGGGGTGGTGGAGAGGCGTGCTATAAGCAGATAATAAGATTTGTTATGAGACACAAAAAAAAATACTTGTCATCTGGCACTGTTTAATGTAATGTTATGGTGCAATAATTTTAAGAAAGTAATACTATCTAATATGTTATCAATATTTCATGAGACAATGAAAATGAACCGGAGCATCACTTACCCAAGAGTGTATTCACAGAGCAGTCTACAGTAATCACTGTGAGAACTGGTAATTAACAAAAGAATCTTCCTGGCATTCTTCAGCTGTTGAAGCCACTTTCTCACAGAATCAGGACAACTGTGTAAATATTTGCCTGGATTTCTTTTTATTTCTGGAAAATATAGTCCACAGTTTTCTGAAAAATAAAAGTATGCAGGGGGTTTCTTTAAACATTTATTAACTCAATGTTTTCTCAGATACCTCCTTGAAAGCTATGGGCAATAGGAATGATGCAATGTTCACTGCTTTTTAAACTTTATTTATATTATGGCTGACTCAGCCTGCCCTGGGGGTGGGGCTGGCACAGTATGTGGAGATCAAACGGCGGTCCCTGCAGTTGTCTAAGCTTGCCTTAGCAGGTGCTGTAGACCGCTGAGCCATCTCACTGGCGCATCACTGCTTTTTAAAAAGTATGTTTTCTGGGGAAATAGCTTAGCAGTCTAAGCACCTGCCTGGCAAGCCTAAAGTCCCAAGTTTAATCCCTGGTACCACATGGCATGCTGGCTCGGGAACCCCAGGTATGCCATGCTGGCCCCAAAATCGGGCATGGTGGCACACACCTGTAGTCCCAGTGCTGGGGAGGTTGCAGGAGGGTCACTAAGAGTTCAAACTGCACAGTGAGACCCATATAGACAAAAAAAGTACTTTTTAAAAATTAAAAATAATGATGGTGGATATACTAATGGGCTAGGTGATGAGAATTAATAAATAGTATCATCAATATTTGAAACCAAACTGTATTTGAGATACCAACTGATTAATATCCATTCAAACATTCAACGAATAACTGTTGAACAGAGATAAGAACCAGATATATAGACAATGTACCAGGAACATATCTTTAACACAAAACAGCTCTTTAGGAGGTACAGACATATGCCACAGAGCCATTCTACAGCCTCAGAGGGGGGCTGAGAAGGAAAATGGAAGAAGCAGGTATAGCAAGCCAGACAAGAGCAGGAGGCACCACAGCTGACAGTGAATGTCCACAAACTTTATAGATTGAAGTCAGATAGCTGGCTGGCCCCTCTGAGTCTCTCTAGTGAATTCATTGGTTTAGGCACACAGATGGTGGCAATATGTCCAGATATTTGGACGAAGTGAACATTGTGTATGTGTAGCACACAACTATTGACTGGGCTGAAATGCTACTAGATCCACATAGCATCTTAAAACCAGTGTTTTCTAACTGCACTAATAGTTGCAATGTTAGATTGTATGAATGAGTACAGAAAGAGAATCCAAGATCTTACTGTCTTTAGTTGTTATGAAAAGAACACACTAAAAGAAAAAAAAAAAAAAAAGGCTTGAAGAGTTTAAACTCAATGGCAGACTCTGCAATACTAGACACGAGTTTCACTTGAAACTGTCCAGTGTGATGTGCTGGAAATAACAGAAATAAAGTTATATCTCAATAATGTTAAGATAGCAGAATCTCTTGGTGAAATAAAAACAAAGCCAGAAATGATAGCAAATGTTGTTTCCACCTGCCCATTCCACTTTACTTCCTGTTTGTGGGAGAGTGCAGATTTGCGTGAGGCTAATCCTCTCCTCATGTACCCTGTGTGTGTGAGAACGATCTGGGAAGGTAATTCTCTTTGCCTGCCATTGAATTGTGAGGAAGGTACAGCCCACCCAGACCTGGCCACTGTGTGCTGAGGGAGGCCCTCTTCTCAGAATACACCACTCATGAGTCATGCCGAGTCTTGAATACAGTAGGAGATGTTTCTCTTTCACTTTTGAACCTGGCCATGACTGCAAGTCGTGCCAGAAGTACAGCAGCTGTCTACAACATAGAGCATCCATTTGACATACTAGGGAGGTCAGAGTAGAAATGTGAAAGGCACTGGATCTCTGGTGACATCCCAGGTCTCTGATTAAGTCGCTCAATTAATTATCATTGGAAATACAGTACTTACTATCCAATTCTAATTTTGCTCATGTAAAATAATTCATTAATAGCTTTAACAGTAAGAAGGCCTATTATTTATAGCCTAAAGAATCTCAATTCAGGAAGTAATACACTATGAAAACGTTATAAACGGAACAAAGACAAGAAAAGAAAGAACATGAGAATAACATTCAGACTTCTGTGTGTCACTTTCTAGGATTTTTTGGTATTCTACAAAGCCATGTAATGGTCTTTACAAGAATTAGAATATATCTTCTGTTTTTAAGGGAAGACAAGGTACATATAAGGAAAGGCCAACTTAAGAAAAAGATGAAATGGCTAAGAACAGAACAATCTGATTAATAGGTGACAGTGAAAAGTAATTTCTGAGGCTATGTCTCCCTTAATTATAACTAACAGTCACGTGAGATTATTTCACTCAGAAAAAAATAGCTTCTGTATCAGAAGAAACTTTATAAAGTAGATAATAAAAAGATTTATAATATGCAATGGTGAAAACTTTTTGTATTAAAAAATAACTTAATAAAGTTGTATTTCTTAATTATACATGCCATCTGTTGATCAAAATAAAAAATTGCTATTAAAAAGTAATTTTTCTGCTTAGGCAGACACAGGGACTGGGTTTGATTCTGGCATGGTGTGGCAGGCCTGGTCCCCAGGGCACACTGAGCTGGTGCTTGAGACTGAGTGTGGTGGTGCACCTATAATCCCAGTGCTTGGGAGGCTGAAAGCAGGAGAATCACAAGAGTCTGATTTGTGTAGTGAGACCTTGTTGACTAAATACCTTGTAGAGTAAATACATAAAAAAAGAAAATCAACATTTTCAATGAATAATAAAAGCATATATAGCACATTCCCTCCAAAAACAAGAGATGCTTCGAGGGAGGAAAACAAAATTAGAAAGGGGAAAAAAGGAACTAAGATGTATTATGTCCATGTGCCAACTACCTACAAGGAATATAAAAATGTACTACAAATATGTATTAATAAAAAGGATTTGAAAACAGCATATATGAAATTTAAATTTCTTATCTAGATCAATTTGATTGACATTTCTTAATAAGCCTAATCTGAGAGAGCAAGCAATAATTTAATCAGAAAATAATACTATGTCCATTTTGTTTACAAGCCACTGAAATGGGCAAACTAGAAATCTCAGGCCTCGTACAAACAGATGCCGAAGTATAGTAACTAGAAGTTTCTTTCATTACCAAAAGAGCATTGGCTGCCCTGGGAAAAAAGCTATTGTCTTCTTGTATCTATAAATTATTACAGAATAAGAGATATAATTACATACACAGTTGTTCTTCATTGAAATAAATCAAGGTGTTAAAGGAAGAGGTATGTTAAACATAAAACAAACTATAATTTTTCTATTAAACCATTTCTCCAAGTGACTGTAAACTCTAAAAGACAAAGAATATATCCTTCTGCCTACTGTGAAGCAGATTTAATTGACAAGCATCTAAAATATTGCAGGAATAGACATGGGAACATGTACAGATATTCAAAGTAGCAAAATGATTTGCAATACACAGCTAAACCGTGACAACTGTATGTGCTATCAAAGTAATTCTAAGCACCTTCTCACCTTCTTATTCCCATTAAAAATCAATCATGCTTAATTACAATGCCAACAGACTAACCCTGACTAGACAAGACAAGGAATTCAGATCACAGAGTCAAGGAATGGTTCTGCTTCTTCTTAACTTGAAAAGAGCTCAGGTTTCCACATAGCCTCTCAGGGATTTCTATTTCACTGCCATTTGATATGACTCAGATTCCTGGCCTTTCCACTGTTCTCGGATTTTTCAATGCCCGTGTTTTGTATGTGCCAGTGAGATAAGAACTTGCATTTTAAAAAGGCTAGCTCAAAAGAATAAAAGTTTGGCTCCCCTATGTTAAAAATCTGGCTAATATAATGTCATAGAAACAGCAGAGCATTGCAACAGTCGCATAAGCACCTAAAATGGCCTGCATCCATCCACAGGACTTAAGGACCTCTTGTGGTAAAAAAAAAAAAAAGAAAAAAAAAAAATCAGCACAGCCTGAAAATTAAAAACACTTTGTTTTAACGGACAGTTGTGCCACAGGACTCTTTCTTTTATTACTAAGTGAGCATTTGTCTTGATAACTGTACCACTACTGTTCATGTGGTTTGCAGCAAGAGTTCTCAAAGCTGCAGTCCAAGTGGACTAGAGATGGTGGGGTGCTCACCCTCCATTGAAAGCCTCCAGCTGAGAGCTGGTTGCTATTTTTATTGCAAAACATAATTTAGGAAATTTAAGTACAACATTTACTAGTTAAGAGCACACTGTGAACAGATAAAATTTTTATTTATGCCGGCTTAAATATACTTAGCTGAAGAGATGATCTACTTAATTAAAAATTTTTGTGGGGCTAAGAAAGACTGTAATATTTTTTAGAGGACTAACAAATGTCTTATATACAGGTGACAAAGCAGGATGTTGACACATAATATTAAAAAATTTCTATTTATGTTCTTTCTATAATTTGGGGCAGTATTTATAAAAAAACTGACTCTCTAGATTGAAGAGAAAAATCTATATGCCATACATAATGCTTAGCAAAGGACCTTCAAAAAGAACTGGGAAATTAAATCGTTAACGTAGAACCTAATGTATAAAATTTACTATTTAACAATATCTGACTTTCTACCTCTGCTATTTACCATGTTCCATGCATGACTGTCCCCTCTGGTGGCTTATACCACTGGTGGTACTAACAGATCTAATCTTTTATTAGATCTTTTACTAATAAAATAAAGTCTAGTTAGTTATTAGAATTTGAGTAACTACTATCCAAATAAAAATACTAGCATCAGGGTTGGTGAGATGCTCAGTAGACTAAGAGCCAAGCACAGGGACTGGGTTTGATCCCCGGCACAACATGCTGTGCCAACCCTGCCTTTGGGTGAGCAGAGCTGGCCACTGAGACCCGGCGTGGTAGTGCACACCTGTAATCCTAGTGCTGAGGAGGCTGAAAACAGGAGGATCACTATGAGTCCTAGCTGCATAGTAAGACCCTCTCCCAAATAGATAAATACTTAATAAAGAAAAAATATTAGTATCATTAATGCCAATTCAAAATTATAATATTTATTTCATTAAAAGAAATTTACATTTATAAATCTCTTTAAAACATTTTATACATAAAGTGTAATTTATGTAATGTACAAAATATAATGGGTTTGGCTTTTTTTTTTAGCAGCTTCTGTGGTCATTTCTCACCTACTTCAACTGTGAAATACTTACAGAAAAATTACCAATTGCTGAAATACATACTGATTATAAAAATAGGAAGTAAATTTCCTGAGGTTTTTCCTTCCATTAATTACAATCCAAAAGCTTTTGCTATTTTTTTTCAAAACACAGATAGATCTTTAAACAAAAACATTTAAAAAAATAAACATTTATCACAAGGGTGTGTGCTATTTACTTAATTATTTTAGTCCAAATAGTCTGTGTCCAGAAATATATTTTCTTACTAATATAGCCAACAGCATTAAGAACTACAACTGGATGAAATCTGTTTCAGAACACATACAAAATGACTTAGCCAAAGTCTATTCTTAATAGCATTTAACACAAACACAAAATCTAGGCCATCAGGTCTGTGCCATTTCTATCTCAAGTACATATACTAATTAAGCAGCTATTTTCACAGTGAGGCACTAGTCTGGTTTGCATTACAACCTTTTAGCTAAATTAGCTGAACTGGTCTGGGAAGGTAGCTCAGTAGAATATATGCTTGCTTGGCAAGGGCAAGGTCCTGAGTTCAATCCCTGGTAGCACACAAAACAAAAACAAAGAAACAAAAAATCTAAATTAGCTGAATCTTCTTTATTACTCTGTAAAGCACCACCAGTTATCTCAGATTAAAAAGACAGGGAGGGAGAGGAGAGGAAGAGGGTAGAGAAGGAGTGGAAAACAGGGAGAGAGATGAAAAACTACAACTAAAGTTTCAAATCAGTGAAATTTTAATCCAGATAACTTCTGCCCAAGTTATACTTCCTCTTGACACCAATGAAAACATTCGTACCACTGTACTGTAATCAGTGCTGGTAATAATCATATTCATGCATTTTCTTTCTTCTCGGACTGTGACATTCTTTTCAAAATAAACTTTTTTACATACATGTTTATATTTGTATTATAAAATGCCAAAAGAATAAATGTAACTGTTAATTTGAGAGACTTTGTTGAGAGCCTGCATAGGCTTTCAATGAAATCAATTGTGATAAAATAACTTTACTGAATGAACATGTATTTTATACATTTGTGCCTCACAGTGGCTTGCAGGCATGATTCAAATGCCCCACAATGAAGTTTCAGGCCTGAGTCTTCTAAGTAACTCTCCTAACATGCAGAAAAAGGGTCTCTTCACTGTGCTATCTCTTAAAAATTTATGGATTTTTTTTAAATTTATGGATTTTTAAGACAAATCTAAATTTTCCTTTGCTATTTCCCTCATGATCTGGACACTAATGTTCACTGAATAAAATATCTCAGGTTCACTTGGTCTGTTTGTTAATAAAGCAATAGTAGGGGTTTCAATAAACATTGTGAACCCAGGGTTAAAAAGCTTTCAGCTAGTAATATTTTCCCTTGTTAATGTCAGAAGAAGTAGAAAGAGTGAACAAACAAATAAACAAACAAAAATTATGCAGGATATTATAATTAGAAGGACTCAGAAAGCCTATAAGTTGATATGGATAAAAGCTTTCTTGCCTAAACAGTCACCTGAATAAGAAATCAGAATTCTTTTCTGGCTTCAAAGATTAAAGATACTTATAGATACAACCTGAGAAAGGTTTTTGGGCTAGCTTCAAAGAGACATATGGTAGGTTTTTACCTCAGATAGTTTTAAGATTTATTTGCTTAGGTATGTGACCACCTTGGAGGCTTTTGTTTTAGCAAGAAATTGGTTAAATTACTTATTATCTTGACATAAAACCTCCCTTTTCCTACAGAAAAGAGAAGCTACAAAAGATCAGAAGAACTAAAACAAAACTGGGTAGGTATCCTGGGGCAAAGCATATTTACAGAGGTGTTAGTGCAATCGTTTTAAGAATTTTTGCACACTTGTAATCCCAGCACTCTGGGAGGCAGAGGCAAGAAGATTACAGGTTGAGTCCAGCTTGGGCAATGTACCAACAAACTGTCTAAGAATAAAAAAGGGCTGGAGGGATAGATCAGTACAAAGGTCTTAGGTTCAATTCCCCATTCTGCACCAGTGTTTGTGCACATGCGCGTGCGCGCGCATGCGCGTGCGCGCGCATGCGCGCGCGCGCGCACACACACACACACACACACACACACACGCTGGACTGACTTTTCTAGTTTTGAGACACAAAGAGATCAGAAATAAAAAAACAGAAACAAAGAAATCATAGCACAAACTAGTCATTAGACTTCACTTCCTATAAATGTTTCAGGGAAAGTTGTCTTCCAGTGGGGGCAACATTCCATTCTCTAACAAACAAATGACCAAGAAGAATACTTTTACAGTATTTTTTCTAACCTGCATTTTCTGCTGTGGCATTCAGATTAACAGAATGCTAACCTGGCCTTTTACAATATGCACACTGTACTTTACTTTGATTCCCAAATGAATATAAACACTAAGATGGCGCCCTAGCCCAGTCCTCACTCCACATTCCCCTTGGGAATGCTGGACAGTTTTGTCTTCTGCACACCAGGCTGCTCTGCTTCTCTCCTGCACCACCCCCTAACAGCCCCCAGCCCAAACGTGAGAGACCTCAGGCAAAAGAGTAGGGAACTTGGCAGGAAGGTTCACAGGGAATAATGTAAATCACTGTTCTTTTCTGGCCAGGCTTCCAGCCCACTGCTTTCCTTTTTCATCCGTCTCTTTTCTTTCTCTGGCCTGAGTCTTCTTACCTCTTTCAGGCTGCCTCCTTCAGGAGTAACCATATCAGGTATATATCTTGGGTATTTTTGTGAACTAACATACTTACACTCACATTAACATATAACAATCATATGTATTTTAAAAAACAAACCCGAAAGGCTTTAAACTAAAAATTAACATTTTTTTTCGTATTTAGGATAGGGTCTACACAGGGTGTACAGGGTCTCACTACATAGATCAGACTTGTAGTGATTCTCATATTTACAGCCTCCTAAGTGCTGGGATTACAGGCACCTTCCACCATACCCAGTCTCAGTCGCTGTCTCAGTGGAGGACTGAACCCCAGCTGCTGTGCTCTGCCTAAGCAGGTGCTTTAGTTGACTGAGCTATCAGGCCAGTCCCAAAACTAAAAATTAAACAGCAATGCTTGGTTAGTTTAACACAAGGAATATAAAAAAATTAAAGTCAAATTCGGTCCTTGCATATATTTTTATCTGTAATTACCTACTGATCCATATTATTAAAGTTTTTGTTAATAGGGAGATTGTTATGCTTTCTCCTTTGGATACATTATATCTACAATTAAAAACAAATCTTTACTTCTATACCTGCAGACTTGTGATGTTAATAAGAAGTAGGCAGAGAAAAAATTCTTCTCTACTGTTTCTTCAAACACACTGTGAATACCAAGATGATGTATGATTCCTACCAGAAAGAAGGTCTCAACCTGGAGAGGACAAACACAGGTCCCTAAGATACAACTGGGAAGTGTGTGGGACACACACACACACACACACACACACAGGACAACCATAGACAGCATATCAGTATCAGAGGGCTGGGGAAGCAAACAGCTACTTCTCTGGCAAGTGTGGGCTTCTGGGATGGAAGTTTTGACCAGGCTGTGGTCAATGCAACAAGTGCAGCAGGTTGAGAGGGGGACACTGGGCTGCCCAGGAGGGGGGCATGCAGAGGGCAAAGAGGATGGATGGCAGGGGATTCTGCACCTGAGGGCGCATTCCAGGATGGGGCACATGGGGAGTGAAGATCGTCTTCATCTTCACAGCCTGGACACATTTCTTCGTTACTGCAAGCTTTTGCTTACTGTGTGTGGTTTGTAGCCAGTTTCCCCAAGCTGACTGCTTTTTTGCTTTTCTGAATTTCATGGTGCATTAAAAGGTCAATTTAATTCTTACTTTTTTATTTTTTCTTTCCAATGAATATGCCCAATACTTTCATTTTCTTTGACATATTTTAGCTCTAATTCATTTTTCTACACAGTTCACTAATTACATAATGGATTTCATCTTCCACTTAAGCTCCATGAAAGTGCCTTTTCTGTGTCATTATAATAACTAGATTCCAGATACTCAGGGAGATACTCAGTATAGGTAAATATGACTAAAATTTGTTTTCTCAAGGAGGATAAACATGCTCAGGAAATCTTAGCGATATCATTGTGTGGTTTAATAGAAGAATTGATGGGCTAGGGAGATAGCTCAGTAGTCTCTGCATCTGCTTGGCAAGTGCAAGGACCATGGTTCGATCCCTGGTAACACACCATGCTGGCCCCAGGCTGAGCCAGCGACTGAGACCGGGTGTGGTGGTGTACACATGCAATCCCAGTGCTAGGGAGGTTGGGACAGAAGGATCATTATGAGTCTGAGCTACTCTAGGAGTCCAAGCTACCCTTAGTGAGATCCTGTACCAGATAAATAGATAGATAAATGATTTATTGATTTATTTATTTTGCAGTACCGGAGATTGAACTCAGCACCTTGTACTTGCCAGGCAAGTGCTTATTCTACTGAGCTATCTTTCCAGATCCTTTAATTATTTAAAAAAATAGAAGAACTGTTTATCTTCTATACTGAAAGGCATGTTTCCTTTCTACTTGATCTAAAGGAGACCTACTTGCATAAGCAAATTCACTGGAATCTCTGGTGTGAGAAACCAAAAGTATAAACACAGACTAAAAAGTGTAATAGACACTGTGAAACAGAAAGAAAATGTTCAAACAGTAAGGGGAACTAGGAAAGGGAGAAGGATAAAGTAAGAAAGAGAAAAGAAAAAAAATGATTAGAAAAGAAGGAAAAAATGGGAACAAAGCTTTTGTAAATAAGGAGGGGAAGAGGAATTGAAGGGAGGGTGGGGGAATGTGAAAAAGGAATCAAGTTGTATCATACAAAGGTACAAATTCCCTGTAAGGAACACTGTCATTATATACATCTAAAATGTACCAATGAACTTAATAAAAACAAAAAAAAGGCACATGCATAAGTGAAGTATAAAACACCAGTAAAATACTCATTAAATTAGTACTATACAAGCCAGAGCTGGTGGCACATGCCTATAATCCCAGCACTCTGGGAGGCTGAGGCAGGAGGATAAAAAATTTAAACCCATCCTAGGCAACTCAGCAACTTAAGTAAGATCTTGTTTTAAAATCAAAATCAACTTCCATTCAGCTGTGTTATGCCTTTCCATTTTTATTTCTTCTTTTGTGTTCTTACACTAGGGAGACTATATGATATTTACACATGTAGGTCTGGTTTATTTCATTTATATCTTCAAGATGCATCATTTGCATATGAAGTCTTCTAGTTTCTCATTCTTTTTAGCTGAGTAATATTCCATTGAATAAAAACATCACATCTTTTTCAACCATTCTTCAGATGATGGGCATTTTGGTTGTTTCCATGACTTGGCTATCACAAATTATGCTGCTATAAACATAGGTGGATAAACATCATTATGATATGATGTTTTCAGTTTTTCTGGGAAAATTCCCAGTAGGTGGATAGTTGGATTGAATGAGATTTCTAGTTCTAATTTTTTAAGGAGTCTTCACACTGATTTCCATAATGGTTGCAACAGCCTGCATTCCCACCAGGAGTAGAGAAGGGTTTCCTTTTCCCCACAGCCTCTCCAACATTTGTTGTTGGTTGATTTCTTTATGATAGCCATTCTTTCTAGGGTGAGGTGGTATCTAAGTGTTGCTTTAATTTGCATTTCACGGATGGCTAGTGATGTGGAGCATTTCTTCATGTATTTATTAGCTTCTAGTACTTCTTTTTCTGAGAAGTGTGTGTTCACCTTGGATGCCCATTTCTGGATTGGGTCTTTGAATTTGGGGGCCCTAATGTTTTTTAGTTCTTTATAAATCCTAGATAGAAGACCTCTGTCTGAATACTTATTAGTTAAAATTTTTTCGAAATTTGTGGGTTGTCTTTTCACTCTGTTGGTAACTTCTTTTGACATGCAAAAGGTTCTCAGCAAGACGAGGTCCCAGTTGTTGATTCTTTCAAGTGTTACACGTGCTTTTTTATTTTTCTCCATGAACTGTTTGCCAACGCCAATCTCTTCAAGTTTTCCCCTACTTTCTTTTCCGGGATATTAGTGTTTTTGTTTTAACATTTAGGTCTTCAATCCATTCTGACTTTAGTTTAGTGCATGGTGACAGACCTGGGTCAAATTTTAGTTTTCATCATGTAGAGAGCCAGTTTTTCCAGTACCATTTGTTAAAGAGGATATCTTTCTTCCAATAAACATGTTTGGCCCCTCTGTTGAAGATAAGGTGGCCGAGTGTGCTTGTATTTGCCTCTGCATCTTCTAATCTATTCCACTGATGCTGAGGTCAATTTTTTTTTTTTTTTTTGCCAATACCATGCTGATTTTTGTCACTGTGGCTTTGTAGTATAATTTTAGGTCAGGAATTGTAATGCTTCCTGCCTTATCTTTGCTGCCCAGGATTGTCTTTGCTATTCTAGGTCTTTCCTGGTTCCAAGCAAATTTTAGGAATGACTTCTCCAGGTCTGTGAGGTATGTTGATGGTATCTTGATAGGGATTGCATTAAATCTGTATAACAATTTAGGGAGTATGGCCATCTTCATAATGTTGGTTCTTAAGGATTAAGCAATGAGGAGACAGCAAGCAGAAAAGTTAGAAACATGGTAGGGGCAAAAACATGCACTTATATACAGAGGATCAATTAAGACAATGGTCCTAAGAATCTCCAACAGGTTTTTGATACCCAGAATAGCAACATTTAAGACTAAAACTATGCTTGGAATGCTTGTCATTCTGGTCTTTTAGATGTGTGCTGCTTCAAATGTAATTTCAATTATTGCTATACTCTCTCTCAAGTAAACGTTTGTTTCAAAAGAAAACAAAAAGGATAATTAAAGAGAATATGAGACAAGAAAAAATGCCATAGGTTTGACCTGCTACAATTTAGTATATGCTTAGATTTCTAAGTTTCTG
>PVKN010015713.1:0-18285 GCA_004027915.1 Capromys pilorides | reverse complement strand
GGGGGGGGGGGGGGAGTGGTAGAGAGCAGCAGACTGAAAGTGTGATCTCTCACTGTCCCATATGCCTCTGTCTTAGCACACAATGAATCACTGAAATCAACTGTTGGGTATTTCATCCAGTGAGCGGATTCCACTTTTTTTTTATTATTATTGTAAAAATGCAGATTTGGTTAAAGATGCTGAAGTCCCAACAAGAAAAGGCCAGGGCTATTTTAGTCTGTCTCTGAACAACATCCTAGAAAAGGGAAGGAGGAAAACAGAGGTAAATTCATCTGGGATGCTATTTTCAATTCCTGGACTCCAAAAAGGCTCCGAAAAGCTGGAAGGAGACCAGAAGTATGGTAGAAAGTGGTTTATGAGACAGAAAAGGCAGGAGAACTGTAAAAACGACTGTGGTACAAGACATAGCTGAGAACCTGAAGAACAGACACAAGGAGAGGCAGAAAAGAGACGCTCATCTTATCAGTTCGTGGGAGAATTGCAAAATGTCATGTAAACAGACACTGGTCCCCAGACACTGGCTGAATGCTTCTAGGATCTTGAGGCCTGTGGGGCAGAAATGCTGGAGACCAAACAGCTGATCCCAGCCTCAGCTGCATATTAGCTTTGCGTAAAGGGCTACACAAAAGTACTCACGACAGGCCCTAGCCCCAGTTATTATACAAGAACAGCCTTCCATAGCGCAAATATCTATCTAGAGTATACATCATGACACTTGCAGATATTGCAACAAAATCTGTAGATTATACAAAACATCTTTAAAAAGAATATTCAGGCCATAGATACTTTTCAGTAATAACATGATTTAAAGCAAATACTAGTTAAATGGATAAATATGGGCATTTTTTTTCCAGAAGAGCTATAATAGTTCCTTTCTAGTTGACAGAAAGGAAACAATTGATTATGATATTTTAAAATAATAATTATTTGGTTGGGGAGATAGCTCGTCAGTCTAAGTGCCTGCCTGGCAAGTGTAAGGACCTAGGGTTTGATCCCCAGTACCACATGCCATGCTGGCCCTGGAACTGCTGTGCCAGCGCTGAAACTGGACACAGTGGTGCATGCCTATAATTCCAGTGCTGGGGAGGATCCCTATGAGTCCCAGCTGTGCAGTGAGACCCTGTACCAAATAAATAAATAAATAAATGGATGAATAAATAAATAAATAAATATTAAATAAATAAAATGATTATTGAGACAAAGTGATGTAGATCTTTGTGCTTTGTAGATCACTTCTCCTCAAACTTTAATGTACATAAGAACCATCTCATGAGGGCCAGCCAGATAGCTCAGTGGATTAAAGTGCCTGTTCAGGCAGACTGAGAGACCTAGGTGTACCAGGCCAGCCCTGCCCCTGGGGCTTGCTGAGAAGGTGATTGAGACTGGGCATCATGGTGCACAGCTGTAATCCCAGCTCTTGGGAGGCTGAAAACAGGAGGATCATCAGGAGTCCGATCTGTGTAGGGAAACACTGTAGACACTGTACTAAATACATTTAAAAAATCATCTCCTGAAGCTTAATAATAATATGCCGATTCTGACTGGTAGATCAGAGTGGGCTTGAGATTCTTATGAGCTTTCAGTGAGGCCCAAATCACTAGAGCAGGCTCCCACAGGATGAGGGACACCGAGGTCTTTGAAGGAGCCTCCTGGAAGACTGTCAAAAGTGATTACTACCTGACATCTGGTGCACTAACTTCCCCTGAAGGAGGATGGTGTTCAATAAAGAAAGATTTTTAGAACACATCATTAATGACTCAGCATTTGCCTTCAAATGCATAGAACATGAGGAGAGAACACTCGTTAATTAATTTCATCATCGTTTCTGAGAGGAGCCAATTCATGTGCTTTAAAATTATGTCTCGACTTGCAGAAAACTGTCGAATATCTTAAATAAATGATGGGCATGAAGAGCCCGCGCCTGATACTTCTGGCTGCACGCTGTTGGCAGTTCCTGGTCTGCGTCGTCCTCGCTAACATTAAGTGGCCTGTGTGGAGCGCAGAAGGGGACGGCTCAGCTGGGAGGGCTGAGAGAGGCCAGTAAGGGAACATTCTGGAGTCAACATCTTAAAAGCTGTTTCTGATCATACTCTCGCCTTCAGGACATTGTACATGTTCTTTGGGAAACATTATCTTCTTGACAGAGAGTGAAGTGAATAAATCGAACACAGACACTGACCTCTCAGTAAGAAATATACCACGTATCTAACGTTTCCTTTCACTAAGTTAGCTTGAAGCATGAGCTTCACATTTGCTTGCCAACTTTCAGTTTAATTGTGTGTGTAGTTTTCATTCAAGTTTTAATATTTTTTGAACCATTAAAATTCTAAAAAATGGGGGCTGATGAGACAGCTCAGTGGTCTAAAGTGCCTGCTTTGCAAGCTTAGGCAAGCATAGGGATCGAGGGTTCGATTCCCTGGCATCACATTCTGCACCAGCCCTGCCTTCAGGGGAGGCACAGCTGAACCTCCCTGCCCCCCCCAAAAAAAAATCTTAAAAATGCCTGTGTATCATGCTGTCAAATGCTCATTAATTTTTGGCCCAGGAAACAAATGACTTCTCAGTTCAGATGCCTGTCCACTCTGCTCACGAATAACATTAAGATGGCCTTAGAATGCCATGGAAATAAAAAAGCAAAGAATGCTTAGTAAACTGCTAGAAATTTTTGCAGATACGTTCCCCGATATCATAGCCATTCAGATTTCAAAGACTACCTGAGAGTAGTCATCAAAGGATGTTAAAACCACCTGAGAGTTATTCAATGCATGACAGGAAATGTCATAAACTTGGAGATTATATTTTTTTCCAAAGTTCCCTCACTAAAATGGCTTAAACTGCTTTACTTTTATCACATCATTGTCGCAATAAACCTGCCCATCAGTGATCTTTCGAAAAGGTCCTACCTGTGTCCTTCTCTATGCACCACTATCACCTTTGAGCGCTTCGACCTTGAAATGTGGCTTGCACAGTTGAAGATATTCTTGAGTATAAAATATATGCTCAATTTCCAAAGCATAGTGTCTCTCAATATTTTAATATTGATTTCATGTAAAAAAAATCTTTAGTTGGTATAAGAATATTGAAATTAATTTTGAGTTTCATTTTTTTGAAAATAGCTCTTTTAAAAAACACAGGTAGCTGGCAGCCAGCTTATACTGGATAGTGCTGCTGTGTAGCATATATTTATGGAATCATTTGTTTTTGTTTGAAGGAATGTTCAGTTTTCTGGGTCCTTCCTTGCTGCAACCCTAAGGTAGGCACTCTGCCTGCATTAAGGAGGAGACTGAGGGAACAGAGGGCTCACTGAAGTCACTCCTCCACCTGAACACGAGCGCCTTGCTCTGAGCCACCAGTCACTGGGGTGGCGAGTGAGTTCCGCTCCACAGGTGCATCAAGAAATTCAGTCGATAACACTTCAGTGGACTCAGTGCAAGAAATCTGTGATGGACAAACAGCAGACACTTAAACAAAAACAGGGTGTGATCCTACACTGGAGTGAGGAATGTTCTCTACTATCCCGCCCTCCCTGCTGTCTCAAGCCTTGCCCCTGGAACCGTGCTAGAGTCCTCTGCACTTGAGCTTAGCCTAGCTTTTCCTTTTCTTTCTTTTTCAATTTCTTTCTTTTGCTCTTTTATATTTTTTTATTGTTGTTGTTGTAGTGAGGATTGAACCCAGAGCCCTTTGCACTGAGTTAGCCCTTTTAAATCATTTTGATTTTTATTTATGTATTTAAACTTTTTTTTTTTTTTCAGTGTTGGAGATCAAACTCTGGACCTTGTGCTTGCTAGGCAGGTGCTTATTCCACTGAGCTATATCCCTGGCTCTTTATTTTTTTATTTTGAAACAGGATCTTCCTAAATTGCTTAGCTGTCTGGGGGTGAGCACTGACTGCTGTCCCAGCCTCCCAGACTACTGCTGGGATTGCAAATGTGTACCACCACACCCACCTTTAACTTTTAAATTTGCTGTTGCTATGAGAATGGTGATCTCTCAGTCTCACTCTTGAGGGCTGCACCTCACAGTCAGGCCTGATGAAGTCAGTAAGCATGTGGAAGGATTTAATAAATACCTGAACAGAAAAGAGACGATAAACAAATATACTAAAATGCTTAGAGAGATTATTTTTTCTTGTGAAATGGGATATTATGATCACTTCACGTGTGTGTGTGATTTACAATTTTAAAGAATCATAATACCTTCCTTGATGAACTGTGAACTCCATTCTAAGCAATAGATCAAACATATCTTATGAAAAAGATATTAAAAATAACAATATTGAATGAGATATTAAAAGTCCTTTATATCCAAATTCAATAAATCAAGTATAGTGTTGGGAAATTCTAACCTATTCATAGAGTGCTCATTGTTCATTAGATGAATCAGAGGGCAGGCCACTTAAAACCAGCCCTTTCCAAACACCTGTTGTATGATGTAGGTGTGTAATAAAGGCTTTGGGAACCTGATTATTCACCTGTATTAGAAATGGTCAGCCAGGCCAGGAAAGCCAAACAGAAATTCTGTGGAACCTTCTTATCTCCTTTCCTTTCTCAACATACACAATTCTTGGGCTGGTGAGATAACTCAGCAGACTAAGCGCTTCCTTAGGCATACACAGGGACTGGAGCTCAATTGCTGGCACCACATTCAGTGCTGGCCCTGCTCCCTGGCCATCTGAGCCAGCCACTGAGACTGGGCATGGTGGTGCATGCCTATAAACCCAGCTCTGGGGAGGCCAAAAACAAGAGGATTACTAGAATTCTGAGCTGTATAGTGAGATCCTGTATCCTTCCAGTCCTGTTTCTAGCTAATTCTTTGAGAAAATAAGCAACCTCCCCCATTCAACTCACCCCCATCTGACATGATTTTCCTTTTCTAATGGGCACTGACCACCTAACAAAAATCCAATGAATAGTTCACAGCCTGTGTCTCCCCTGAACACTTTACTATGTTTTACACAACTGATCAATGTCTCCGTTGCATAGCTTTTCCCTGATTCCATATATTCCTGTTTTCCCCACATTCTCAGGGCCTCCTGAGTATCCTCTGAAGGAGGTTCTCTTGTGGAGGCCAAAGAACCTGCTATCTTCCCATCCTCCTGCCACAAAATGCCCTATCACCAATGACTTCCTTACACTTCTGTGGGTAAATCCTCAATTATCTTCTTAAAATTATCTTCAAATAATCTAATCAACAATGATATCAATTCAATGTACTCACTATCATATATTTCTCTTCTAAAATTATTTATTTTCTTTGTTTGCTTTTCCATTTAACCCTGTCTATCTCATATTCATCTTTGTACTTTGAGTGTCCGGAGGAAAATCTGGCATGCATCAGTATATGTTAGTGTGATTTTGCCTGGGAGTTATAGAAATTGAACTGAAAAACACCTAAATAAGAAAGAAGTGTGGTGCATTCCAAAACTAAGATCCAGCATAGAGAGCTCCAGTGGCTCACTGTCTTCCTCTATTTTCACTGCTTTTAATCCTCTGGGCCACCTTCATCCCAGGGCAGGTAACATTCATTATCCACGAATGGGCCGGCAAACCCTGTTAGAGAGATGAATAAAAATGTGAGAGACAGAGAATATTTTTATTAGGGAGTCTGGGAACTACATCAGAATCTCTGGAGTGAAGCCCCAAACTGACTCAGATCCCCAGATCCATTGAGAAACAACCAAGTCATAAAGTTTTGCAGAGCACAGATTGAAAACAGAGTTTGTTTTAGGTGGCAAGGCATGGTTACAGTTTGGCTGAATAATTAACTTTTATCTGACTGTTCCTACAGAGTTGTATCAGTCAGGGTTTACCAGAAAAACAAATATAACACCAGATATACAAATATTTAAGAAATTACAAGATTGGCTTATGACGGTCAGCCACAGGGTTGGGTGAGGAAGTGTGCAGAGGGTGTCTGCACACTGGAGACTGAAGGGACCTGGCCAAGGTCTGGAGCTCACTGCAGTTGTACAAGTCCCTGTCAGGAGGCTGATGGACCTGGGACTGAATGCTGAGGAATCTGCTAGGAAGGCAGAGTCCGCCCCGGAGGGCTGAGAAGTCCCAGGCAGAAGCTAAATAGTGTGTATGGAAGCCAGGAGACCATGACCAAACCGAAGGTGAAGACTGAGCTCCTCTGAAGAACCAGCAGTCAGGCCTTCCTCATGTCTCTTTTTTGTGTATGCAGCCTACCTGCCCTGAGGGAGTGTCCTTTTACCCACCCTTCGCTGTGCCTCCTTCTTGCACAGGCTCAGGATGTTTACAAAGTGAGGACCGTGGCCCTGCTGAGTTGCTTTATTAAGCTTCCAAACTTCTCAGGTAGACACAATGAACAACATCCTAGAGCAGTAAGGGCACGTCTGTCCTCTTCCTCCCAGGATGTAGAACCGCTGAGCTACTTAGTGAAGCTTCTAGACTCTCAGATTGCCACGGTGAATCAACCACTACAGGAACTTCCTGGTATTTCCTGTGAGGTTGGGGTCTGCCCGAACTGGCAAACCATTCTGTCTTCAGTGCTTAGACTCCTCAGTTAGCAGCCTTCCACTCCCCTGACTCAACCCGTCAACCTGAGCAGACATGGTCCTGTTGGGTGTTGCAAGAAACCACAATTCATGAAAGTGGTTTATCTGCCAGTGGGAAGCAAGGGAAATCAGACAAGTTTCTAGGCAAGTTTCTCCTTCAAGAAGTTTCTGTACCTCTGTATCTCTGTACCTCCTGTTCCCAATGGCTAAGCAACAGCGGTAACTGGGTTAGTCATTTTATTTGCCGCAGTGAGAGAAAGGAACACCCATTTGACATACTTTTCCAGAGATTAAAAAGTTCCTGAGTTAGATTACCTTCAAAGTCGGTCTGATCTAATGTATTATATATTAATATATGGTCTGATTATAGAGAGCATACTTATCAGTATAAGAAAATAACTTGGAGTTTTTTTTTTTTGCTATTAAAGAGCTATCAATTCATTTTCATTCCTATAAATTAAGCCATTTCAGGAACTTTTCAATCTTTGCTCCAAGAGAAGGACTTCATTTTACAAATTCTTTGTTGTTTTTCTACTTCCTAATTTTTAGGACAACCTCTGAATCCTTGAATAATCAAGTGTTTTCTGTGTGGTTTTCTTAAGTATGACCTTCAGTACCACAGGTTAAATGTGTCTGTGTGTACATGTATATATAACTTCATGCATGTGTATATGTTGTTTGTCACCTCTGAAACAGGGTGACATCATAGTTTTGAATACATATACACACAGTGCAGAAACAGGCTGGTACTGTATTGCTTGAGTAGATAGCCCTGCTTGCTACTTTTCTTTTTTCAGTGTTCAGTCTTCTATTGGAGACTCCACCTCCCTGGGAGGTGGATATCCCTCTTCGCCCAGCCTGGAGCTCATTCCTGGGTGTGGTGTGGGGTTCTGTGCTCTGTACTCTGAGAGCTAATGGCATGGGGAGGGAACTGCTGCCCCAGCTCAGAGCAGGGCAATGATGAGCACATGTGTTTATGCACATGGAGTTGTATGTGCGACACCAGGGTACAGGGGCCTTTCCTCCTGGGGCTGGTGGTCATCCCAGAAGTTGGCAGGCCATAGCTAATGCCTGGGCTCTCTTGAGGGACCTTTTTCTATGCCTCCTGCTGGTCCTACCTTCTGGCTGCCCTCCCCAGACAATGGTCCTTTGCTGCAGGGCTCACGACACCCTTGAGTCTTCATGTCATGGTGGAGCACCTGCCTCATGCTGCCTGTGCGCCCCCTGCCTGGCCCTGTGCTTCCTGTGGCCCATTTCCTCCACTGGGAGCCTATAGAGAGGGTGGCAGGTCTTAGGGGCACCGAAATGGTCAAGATGAGTGTATGGGGAGTAGTGATGGGGTGGGGCCGGGCACTGGTAGCTGGGTGGCCTAGTCGTCATTATCCTTGGCACCATGTTTGAGGATGCTGGTGAACTCCACATAGTTGAAGTTGCCTTTCTTGTCGGCAGGTGATTCCCGATACATCTCGTCCACTTCCTCATCTGTGAATCGGTCGTCCATGGTAGTGAGTAGCTCCCATAGGTGTGATGCTCATGGATAAAGCCTCAGGCCTCCTCGTCGAAGCAGGTGAAGGCATTGTGGATCACATCCTCAGGGTCCGTGCCATCCAGCTTCTCCCCAAACATAGTGAGGAACATGGTGAAGTTCATGGGCCCTCCGGGCACTTATCCTGGGATTCTTCCCCAGTGAGGCCAGCACGTCATGCAGGTCCTCCTTGTCAGTGAAGTCATCTCAGTTTTGGTCAGTCATGTCGAAGTCCTCCTTAAACTCCTGGATCTGGGACTAGTCAAGCATGGTGAAGACATTGAATGTAGCCCGCTGTGGCCACTACTTGGTGGTCTTGGCCTTGGATCACTTGCTGGACATCTTGGCTCCAGGGGGGTGGGGCTGTCTGGTGCGGAGAAGATGCTAGAGGTGCATGTGGAGCTCAGAGCTCCCTGCTTACTACATTTAGATTCTTCTCACTAATTCACATGGCCCACATTCCAAATGCAAGCAGTTAAAGTCAAGGTAGTTTCTTTTTCTTTGCTCTGCAGCTCTGAAATGTTTCTTCTTTGCTGTTACCCTTCCTCATGGGCTCTCAAATCCCTTTCCTTTCCCTTGGTTTAGCTGCTATTTTTAGCCCAGAGCCAACCTTCTGGATTTGTCAGTTACATTTATCCCAGATTAAACCCTCGGCATTTTCTCAGAGCCTTGCTTGAACTCTGTCCTGGTTGCTTCTGTCCTTAACTACTTGGGCTATCAGGCTCCTGGAGGATAAGAAAAACAGGATAGAAGCAGCACTGAAGGAGCTTTGCTAAATGCATTTGAGAGAGGCCATTAAGGGAACAGGACTTATATGATTATATGATTCAAGCTGCTTCCTAGGGATGTGACTTTTGGCTACATTTGCCCTCTACAGTGCCTAGCACAGCTTACATTGTACCCTGAGATTCAAGATGTATATCAAGGAAATAGTAGAGTCTCACTGCATGGATATTTTTGCCAAGCATATAATATATATATATGTATATATATATATATATATATATATATATATATATATATATATATATTGCCAAGCATATATATTATTCATTTTTCTATCATTCACTTGTTCTCAACTTGAACAAGTTTCCCCATTAAAGGATTTTTATTGCATTGTAATAAATCCACACTATTCGTTCTTTATGTGTGTGTGTGTGTGTGCGTGTGTGTGCAGGATCTCACTGCACAGCTCAGACTCAGTGATCTTCCTGTTTTCTGCCTCTGTAGTACTGGGATTGCAGTTGTGCACCACCACACCTGGACTTCCATCACCAGTTCAGCATATCCAGAGGCAGGGGTGGACCAAACCCTGGCGCCTGTGCTTTGCTTACCTAAGCAAGCACTTAGTCTGATGAGCTATCTCGCCCGCCCTAATTGTTCATTTGATTCTCCTTTCCCTTCCTTACAGAACAGTGAGTAGTATTGGAATATGTAATCCTGAATTGCAGAATTTCTAAGTCTCAATATAGTCCTTTTTCTTTTTCTAGTTTTTCAGTTTGAATTGATCAGCATATGAAGAGTCTGTAAATATCGTTGGCTTGTGGCTTTAAAAGCTCTGTGGCAACTAATCAACTCAGTAGTGTGAAAGCAGCCATCCACGGTACCAAATGAGTGGGTGAAACTGCATGCCAGTGCACCTTCATTTACAAAATCGTGAGTTGTGCCAGATTTAGCCTGATGGGTAGTTTGCCAACTCCTGGTTTAGATGACTAGAGCATAGGTGACCAAGGCTCTTCGTGGGGTCCATGATATATGCTAGCTGACTGAAAAGATAGTGAGTCCTGATTCCCGAATGTTCAGTTCATGTGGCAATCACAATCATGAAATACTTTTAGATAACCTAGGCATTTCAAGTATTAGACTACAATATTGATGTGAATGTTCAAGTGGAAACGTGCAGCTTCAAAGGACTATGGAGTTTGTGAAGATAGTCTCTTGGGAATGCACTTTGGACTCTGCTATTAAGGGAATTTTGGTGGGAAACTCTGAGAGCCACTAACACAGAGACACTTACATAACTAATTGCTACATGGGATCATTGCTATGGTCACACAGCCTTTATTTTCCCAAACATGTCTGAACAGTGGCTAGCGCTGGTCTCATCACTTTATTTGGAGACAGAGATACTCGGTGCTCTTCCAGCATTGTGCAAGGCTTCTGGCTGGAAGTCATGAGTCTTGCATTTTCTCTGTAGGTTTTTATAAGGATCCAGTCCTTCAGGAGCATTCAGAAGGGTTTTGCTACTGTGCTGCAGAATTTCTGTACTGATTACATCTTTTCCGGCTCACTTCATGTCGAATATTATAACGCCACATGCAGTATCCTGCTTATTTCACCTTAGTGACGACCTCCCAGGTAATCAAGACCCATCCCAGTTGTTCCTTCTTTTTGAACAGTTTCCTTTTCTTTCACAGTATCCATTGTATCTTTCAGAATTTTCTTTTGAAGAAATGCTTGGCGACCCTCACATGCATGTGCAAAGATCTCCGTGGCTGCTCATTTTATATCTGGCTACACAGGAAGCACAATTCCTTGATGGCTCTGCTGACTCATGAAATAATGCCTCTCAACTTTCTTGCCCCTAGTTTCTCATTTGTAAACACAAACAGCTAATACGGAGCAGTTCTGAGATATTTTTTTCACAACGAAAATGATAACAAGCTCAGAGCATCTTTCTTGTACTCAGAAGTCAAAACTAAACTCCTAGGTCTAATGGCTCCCATCAACAACAAATCAATGGCTCGTTTGTTTCAATTTCTTACATTTTTGCTTTGTAGTTTTATCACATGACTTAATACAGGAAGGAAAGTTAACTTGTGATTTCTTCAAAGATATCTAACAAAAAAGTTAATTTTGTATGTTGAATTCTGACCTGGACAGCATTAAATTAGATAAAAGGAGATCAGAATGCTCAGAGTTTGCAAAAGCATCAGTATCTACAAGGGGAAGAAAAGGAAGCTGAGTTAGTCTTCTGTACTAAAAGATACTTGAAAGGCAAATGTGATGAAACTTCACTGCCCTTTCACATATTCTTCTGTCATTTCTTACATATGACTTTTGTTGTGGTGGTGGTATGTAAGTCCCTTAGGAACTTGTTCACTAGACATATCAGAATATATGGGGTGAAAGGGTATAGCAGGCAGGAAAAGCATTGCTCTCTAATTTTTTATAAACCAGTTTGAAAACTTGGGCCAGTTTGAAAACTAACCCAGGCACATTAAGTAATTATCAGGCTCATTTTGGGATAGTGAGTTTGACCTGAACACCTTAAGCATTTGACTTTCTATGTTTAACTTGCACACTCCAAATCAATGAATCAGCATGTAGAGCCATTTGTTGCCAGGAGGAGCCGTATAGGAGGAGATGCAACCATGGAGTACAAATTCCCAGGGCCATTCCATATTTTTGGCTGCCAGTCCACAAAACCTCAGACTACCTTAAGATAGGTAAACCACCCCCTAGAGCAGTAATGGTGAATCTTTGAGAGCTTTCCATGTTATGAACATCCTGAAGTGGTACATGTGCTGAGGCTCAGCACCACTGACCTAGAAGATAAGTGGTTTTAGAAAATGTTAGTTCCTTTCCTTCTCTTCCCACACTTTATACTTTATTCATGCTTAAAGATAGGGATATGGTATTCCAAAAGTCAAATTTTAGAGACCATCACAGGGTAAAGCATGCATTTGGCCTCTTACCTTGGAACTCCATTACATAGCCAGTTATATATTCTGCTTAAGCAGCAGATCCAAAGCTAAAGTGCAGCAGCAAATTATCTTCGTAATAGACAAGAAGGTGGGAACTAAGCCAGCGACCCACTAAGGACTGAACAGGGGAAATAGCAGGAAGCAGGCACTTTGTGCGAGTCTGGCATCCCACATTTGTCCCATACCTGTGCATCAAAAGAGCAAAAGTAGAGCACAGAGTTATTTGCAATGTGGGTAGAAGTGAGAGTCTAATGGATGCTGATGTAATGCTCAGATGGACCACAAGAAACTAGGGGAAGCCGAATTGCCACAGACAGCAACAAGGCAACAGCCATGTGTAGAAACAAACCTAGGACCGAGGGCTAAGGCCTGGATAAAAAGAGCATGGTGATTCTTTTTTTGTACATTTAAGAAAGTGGCGTAGCAACTTATTCTCTGAATACAGGCTTTCTATAAATAACATTATTGTTTTCTGCCAAAATTGGAAAGTTCTACAAAAATAAAATGTCTTTTGGGGGACATCAGTAAGTTGCTCATTGGCTAGAACATCACAATTAAATCATATGAAAGTTCCTAACTGTCCATGAAATCATAAAACACTTATATTTGGGCAATACATTATCCAATTTTTCTTGGGAAAAGTCTCTTGTAGACTGCAAAAGCCCCAAGGTCAAAGGTTCTGATACTACTGTCTACCAGGTCAGTTCCCCATGTCCCAGAGCCCTATCTCCACAGCTTTGCAGCTTCCATTGCTTTTGCTTTTAACTTAAATATTAAGAAAATATGTTATATTAGGAGTGTGGTGAGGAAATCATAAATGCTTTTTTCAGTACTTACAATGCCAGAATCCTCATTTTGTGGAGAAGAAATCTAATACAGAAAGCTTGTGCACCTCTTAAAGCCGCACTCCAGTGACTGCTAGAAAGGCAAACCAAGTTACACTCAGAGAATGAAGAATGATTTTGAACATGCTGCCAGTTTATGTAGATGCCAAACACAAAGACTGGTCTGGAGGGTGCAAAAATAAAGCAGGTGTGACTGCTGGCTTCGTGGTGTTCACTAATAACTGGGGGCAGCAAGTTATGTCTTTGTTGTTCACCAGGTAGGAGCTCTGCACTGTAAGCTTCAGTTTGCAGTGGCAGATGCCTAAATAGTGAAGGAGCCAGCATGACTCAGTGTGAAGCAAAGGGCAGAAACGTGCTAAACTTGCCGCCACACTTATTGCATGAGGGCTTCCTCCTTTCCTCTTTCCTGAGTCTGAGGTTTTGTGGACTGGCAGCCAAAAATACGGAATGGCCTGGGAATTTGTACTCCATGGTTGCATCTCTTCCTATCCCAAAGTGTACGCTCCTCATGGCAACAGATGGCTCTACATGCTGATTCATTGATTTGGAGTGTGCGAGTTAAATATAGAAAGTCAAATGCTTAAGGTGTTCAGGTCAAATTCACTATCCCAAAATGAGCCTGCTAATTACTTAATGTGTCTGGGTTAGTTTTCAAACTGGCTCAAGTTTTCAAACTGGTTTATCCAAAATTAGGGAGCAATGCTTTTCCTTCCTGCTGTACCCTTTCACCCCATATATTCTGATATGTCTAGTGAACAAGTTCCTAAGGGACTTACATACAGGAAATCTTTTGTTCTGTTAAGTCCTGTAAAGACAGGGCTTAAGATTAAGTCAGTGGATTACCTTTCTTTTCTTTCCTTTTTATTTTAAGGGATATCAGAATATTCTGCTAGCCTCACTGGTTTTTCTAATGTCTTGGGAAACTGAACACATACAAGACCATTTCTGATGTCTTGGGCAGACATTTTGACAATTTTAAATGCAGTGACTGTCAATTGCATATTTTAGTTTTCAGTTCTAATATGGCACAGCTCTAGGTGTCTTACAGTGAATGAATGTGAATTGGGCTTTCACATAGTACGCCTTAGGAATTTCTGACTTTAATTCTATAAAAAGGTAGGTATCATTTGTAAGCGCAGTTTATAAGAAATTCAGGCTATGTCAGGGACTATATAATTAAATGAAGCTATCCAAATGAATCACTGGAATCTTTGCTGTTCCTAAGCTCCGTGTATTTTCTCACGTTAGTAACTGTGCCGATGTTTTCATGCCAAGATGAGTAGGCACTACCGCAAGTCAGCCAGAATCTCAGCTCTTATTCTAGACCAGTGTGATGAAATGATCCTGAAGGAGACGCTCCTGTGGTCAGACTTTGGCATGCACACAGAAACCATCAAGCCCCATCAGCTGCGCAGCACGAGCTTTAAATGCAGACAGGGAAACGGCAGGATCTTTTGTTAAAAAGCAGAAGTAGGTGGACCTACTTAAGTAGGAAATTCTAATTTATTTTCCCTCCATGAAAATATTAAAGATTTAGACTTTCCTGGTGATGGGCAGGGCTTTGAAAGGACCAGCTATTCTCATAATATTCATTCTGTTTTACTCCAGTAAGATAAAGTTAACATAGGAGAAAAAAGAAACAGGTGCAATAGAGGAAGAATGAATACTTGAAGGTAAATATAGAAAGTCAGATGCTGAAGGTGTTCAGGTCAGGTTTGCTGACTCAGAATCAGCCTGCTAATTACTAAATGTGTTTGAAATAGTTTTCAAATTGACCATGATTATATAAAATTAGAGAGTACTATTTTCCCTGTCCCTACCCTTTTACCCCGTGTACTCTGATATGTCCAATGAACGAGTACCTGAGGGATTTACATACAGCAGAGGAAATGACACTGGTGCAGTTTGGAGGGGCTAAAGATGCCTCCAGAGACAGTGGCACACAGACTTGAGCCCCAGTCTGGCCCCCACTCCTGGACACACTGCTCTGGGAGCAGTAGAAAATATCTTCATATTTTTGAACTCTCTTTTAAGGTGAATACTATGAAAAAATAAACAAGACAGACAATACATTCTAGGGAGAAGGAAGGAAGGCAGGCAGGCAGAAAAGATCAAATACTAGCCCAATAATAAAGCACATTTTGAAGCATTCTTTGTATAGAACAAAAAATATGAAGAAGGTCCACAAATAAATAGAAAATGCAGGCATACATAAAAGATCAGATACAAAAGAAAATGTGTCACTTGATAAAAGTGATATCTCAAATGAATGTAAGGAAAATGAATGTTTTAATAAATGGTATTAGATATCAAAATATCTCAGAAATACTAAGTGGGATTTATACCATACACCGAACTCCCAGGATAGATTCCACATGGAACAAAAATTTAGATGCCAAAAGAGAAGAAATTCTAAAATAATGGAAAGAGATAATATGAATTTTTATAACTAGAAACTAGAATTTCTTTTTAAAAGTTATTCATAGGACTCACACTTACTTTAAAATGTAATTAGGCCACAAAAGACAAACAGCACCAAAAATAATTGACATTTTAGAGAACATATTTGCCTCTGATATAATAAAAGCCTACTCTCCCTAATATGTAAAGAGCTTCTAGAAATGTATAAGAAAAAATCCAACAGAAAAAAGAGCAAATGTGCACCAATGATTAATGCAGGAATAAAAGATCCATGAATATGAAGAGACAGCCAGCTCATCAACAGTAAAACTCATTAAAAAAAAATGCATAGTGCGGCACAACTCCCAGTAATAAAAACCCAAATCCACTGTGAGGCCTAAGTGCTGAGATGTAAGGGCTGTAAAGTGTTGTTGATGGAGTAGCAGAACATGCTTAACTCTCTACTGATCAATCTGAAGTTTCTATTAAAATTAAAAATGAATATTAACCACATCTATTCAGAACAAGCAATTCCACTACTCCATGTCTACATGTATCTTCTACTCTATACCTGAAAAAGTCAAACTAAGGAAGTGAACATTTATTTTGGCTCATAGTTTTGAGGATTTCACTCCTTGGTGCACTGGCTCCATTGCTGGGGGCATGTGGCAAGGCTGAGAAACAAGGTGCAGAGGGTGTGGCATAGCAAAAGTGCCAGTCCTAAGCCATCCAAGAAGGAGTGGAGAAGGGCGAGAGGCAAGACCCACCCTCTGGGGATGGGCCAGGCAGCTTACTTCCTCCAACTTGGCTCCACCTCCTAAAGTTTGAAGCACTCTCCAACAGCACCCAACCTGGCAGAAAGAGCATTTGGGGCACATTGTAGGTCTAAACTAGACCAAGAGCAGGTATATTCCAGTGAGACCACTTGAATAAATTTATATATGAATATGAACTCTATGCAGCTGTGTACTTAAGAAAGAAAACATAAACAGTGAGTTTCATGATTTGTGGGGAACAAAGGCTGCAGTCTGGTGTATAGCGTCCCTATGGTGTGTGTATGATGATGTTAATAGATAAGAAATTATCAGTAGTACTCATATTTATTGCTTTATCCAAAAAGAAACTTTGAATCTCTAATATATTTCTATTAGTAGCTACTTAGGTTATGAAAGATGGATCTAAGTCCTCTACAGGAATGAGTTTGCAAATTATTGTAGTACAGGGTTGGAGGGGCCGGGAGAAGTCACAGAACCGACCGGCACTGGTAGCCCACACTTGATATGAGGCACATGGCTGTGGCCCAGAGTTTTTAATCCCAGTGCTCTCTCAAGCAGAACTGACCAGCTCTTGGGATGTGAAAGAACTGTATATTCCAAAATCAAAGATAAGAGTTAGAGGACAGATAAAGCAGATTTGGATTAAGTCTTGACATCAAGTCCTCTGAATCCTCCTTCAAGCCATTTGTGTTCTAGTAGCCAGTGCTTCTCAGCTGAGCTTAGAGGCCAAGAAAGCTGCTAAATATCCTAAAATGCATTGGAGCAATCCTCAACTCAGAAAAAATAGTTATCTGACATAAAATGTCAAAAGCTGATGCTGAGAAGCCTTGTACTGGAGCAAGAAACCGTAAAGGGATGAAAATGGTGAGGCAAAGTAAAGAGAGCCCATGCAGGGGCAAGAGACTGGTGGCTTTTTATATCCTGGCATGACAGACACACAGTAGAGTTAAGCAGGAAGCCGATCTCAAATACAGTTACATAGTTAAAGAATAGTCATTCTTTAAACTCCTGCATACCCTGGAAAATGTCCCCCCCCCCCCCCCCCCCGTGTTGGCACCTGCTAGTCTCACCAACATTCCACTCAGTAACAAGGCTCGATTTACATGAGAGCCCCTGTTGAGAAACCCTGCAGAGACTCAGTGAAATTATGGCTCCCACTGCAGGAAGGCTGCTGCCTCTAGAATATAAGTAGGCAGCTTCTAAGGAGTCTCCCTTTACTGCCAGCAGCCAAAAGAAGAGTGGTGTGTGGACTCGCCAACTGCTAGAACCATGGGACAGAGATGCAGGGAAGATGAGGGACCCTGGAGGGGATGGGAGGATCCTTGGGGTGGCCATCAGTGACTGGAACCAGGCCAGCATGCTAGGCATCCTAAAGGGCAGAAAATCATTTGCAATGGTCTAAACACAGAATAACAACAAAATACTTTCTGATGCCAGGAATGATCACAAGTAATAAAATAATAGATAATCAGCAGAGTAAAAGAGAGAGGAGCAGCATCCTCCCCAAAGAAGCACCAGGCCCCCCTACCTGGCTTCCAGTGGGAGCAGTTGAGGTTCCCACGAAAGCAACAGATCAGAGCTGTAGCCTACGGCATCCTGGGAGTGACACCCAGCTTTCTGCAGGATGTGTGTTATTTATGCAGAGCATTAAGAAAAAAGAAGTGTGATCCACTCTGCCTGTGGAGCGCTACCTGGAGACTGGGCTTCATGGAGGTTTTCTTGGTTTCTTTATGGAGCTGACCCAACACTAAAATCAAAACAGGAGCCCTCGTGGATGCTTCTCCACTCTTCCATTCCTTTGATTAATTGTTCTGGAGTCATCAAGTGATTGTGTCACAGTCTCTTTTTCAACTTGTTCTTATTTCTGCTGGCTTGAGTTATCCCCACCTGATTTGGAGGGTGAAACTGCTTGGCACTGATGGAGGACATGGAAGGCCAGCAGGTAGCAGAACAGCAGGAATTCAGGGATGCTTCCTGTCATGATGCCCCATCCCTTAGAGAGTTAACTTAGGAAGAGAAAGGGTTATTTTTGTCCCACAGTTTAGGGAGTTACAGCTCATGAGCAGCTGGTGTCACTGTTTTCAGCCTGTAGTGAGAAAGCACATCATGATGGAAACGATTGGCAGAACCAGACCTCTCACTGTAAGGTCAGGATGCAAGACAGAGAAGGAGGAAGGGTCTGAGGCCCCACGCTTCCCTTCTAGTATCTTCCTCAAGACTTCCACAACCTTTCAATAGCACCACAGGCTGGGGACCAAGCGTGTAACACATGGCCCGTGAGGGACCTTTATTCACGCCACAGTGGACTCAGAGGTTAAGTTCATTCCCACAATATCTACTTATTGTCTTTAACTATTAGTTTATGCCCTAATAAGAAAATACCAGTGAAGAATGACCAATATCAGCATGCTTTTCAAGAAGTGAAGAGAATAAGATACTCTCCTAAGTCTTTGTCTTCTATGAAGTTTCACTAGGAAAACTATTCTATACAGAAATCAAGGTTTGGGACTAGCTA
>PVKN010015712.1:0-18334 GCA_004027915.1 Capromys pilorides | reverse complement strand
ACTGAGTATGGCACACAAAAAAGATTAATATCTCCTCTAAATAAAGTGAACAAACATTACAAGAGGAAATGTAGGTGAACCCCAGGTTTTTTATCCATAGATAAATGTAATACAACAGAATGCTAAGAATAACCTTCAGTTTAGAGATAAAAGCAAGTCAAATCTGATTTCAGATCTTTACAATTTAAGTCCATCTCTATCTTTGTTAAGGCCAATGAAACAGCTTGTAACAAAATAAATGCATCTGTAATATTCTCCAGTGTGTTTTCTATGCTCTAGAAAAACAATTTTTCTAAATTCACTTGTTGCTATAGCTACAGGGCTGAAGGCTGGCCATGGGGAATGAGACTTTGGACTTAGGCCAATTGATTTTATGGCTACACAATTTAAGAATGCAACATGGTCAGAGGTAAATTGTTCAACTGTCCATTAATAGTGAGTGTTCAGATTCATCCCTTCTGAAAAAAAATATCCAGATGAATGACTTCCACATGCCTCTGGGCAGTGCATGGACGAAGCCTGTGCCTTCATGCTGCTTGTCTTGGATCAGTCTTATTTAATAGCACATAGTTTGTAACTCATTGAAGCCATGTTTTTGTCTCTTGCTTGGTTACTGGTTTCTCACAGAAATCCAATTTTCCAACAAGAAATACATTGCCATTACAAAAGCCCAAGTTCACAAGAGAAAGAACAGTTTTCTTTTAAAACACATTCCTTTCTTTATATTTATCTTTATACCTTACAAAGATGATTTTAAAAACTCTATGCCATTTTATTTTATCCCATTTGATTCTTGTGTTGGGACCTGTTTTTTGTTTGTTTGTTTGTTTTGTTTTGTTTTGTTTTTGCAGTACCTGTGATTGAACTCATGACCCTATGCTTGTCAAGCAAGCATTTATTCCACTGAGCTATCTCCCCAGGTCTGAGACCTGTTCTGAGAGATTTTTAGTGATGATGAAAAGATCTTACACAAGCGAGAGTAAATACAAAGATTTTTATGGAAAGCCTATAAAATGCCATTTCATGAATATGCATATGTGAGAAAGTAAGGCCAACAGGGTCCTGGAGAAGGACTGCTGAAGGTTCAGAAGAGTCAGAGGTTGAGATCAGCTGTCCCGGCTGGCACATTGGCTCCTTCTCACTAGTGTACTTCACCACCTGATTTCCAGTCCACTCTCTGTGCCTATTTTTTCATTCAAAGTGAGTAGATGCTAAGAGTCATAGCTAAGTTTTCAGGAAGCTACTTCAGGCTACTTTTTCTAAAGTGAGTCGGGAGCATTGCAAGTCCTTGAAGATTTGTGGACTTCTCCATCCTTGTTCATCAAATGTCCAGACTTCTTTGCCTTGTTGTGACTTCAGATCTTCCCCAATAAATCTATTACTCCCAGATACAAGATGAGCACATAAACATAAAAGGAAGAAAAAAGAATCAACATTTAAGTCTGCAAACTCAACCAAAGTCAGCCTCTTTTCAATATGTGTGGGTAGGAATTAAAGAATTTCTCAAAACACAAAGCAGAAATGGTGAAATACCCTTTTAGAAAGGAGTGAACCATGAGAAAATGTTCTCTTGAGTCAAGAATTAGCAAATAGCAATAATTTCATGTGTCTCATTGCAATAAAAAGGGATATTACCAAACAAGTTTGCATGTTCAGTAGTGACACTAAAATTTTATGAATGTACTTATTTATGTGCTTGGATTAAACCACCTTGCTTTCCACTTCTCCATTTCTATAAAAGTGTCTGTATTGAGTATACTTTTTTCTCAGTACTGGGAATTAACCCAGGCCCTTTACAGTGAGCTACCTCCTGAGTCTTTTTATTTATTTTCTTTTTTTTGAGATAGGGTCTTGATAAGTTGTCCAGGCTGGCCTCAAGCTTGCAAAACCCCTGCCTATGAAGCTAAGATTACATTTTGAAGCATATCTAAAACAATCTTTTATGAACTGAAATAGATTTGTTCTATTTCCTAAGTTTCTTTATATTTTTGTCACTTAATTAAAAATGTCCAGAGTTCCCAGGGGCATGGAAGGTTATTTTCTACTGGTCACATCTCGTCGAACACTAGAAATAACTGGACTAATACAATCTTCTTGAACCCAACTGTGATATTCAATTTTGTTTATCAACACTGCTAGGCCACAGTGTTATTATTTGGACAGACAACAGCCTAGGTGTTGTTGAAGAAATATTTTTAGAGGTGAGTGACACTCAGATCAGTGGCATTTGAGTGAGGTACCCTATTCATTGTAGGTGGACCTCCTCCAATCCTCTCATATCGCTAAGACCAAAGATTGAGGCTTCCCAAAGAAGAAGGAATCTGACCTCAAGATTATTACAGGCCACAAGCTGTGGTGCATGCCTGTAATCTCAGCATAAAGGCTGAAGCAGCAGAATTGGTAGCTAGTTTGAAACCAGCCTGGGCCACAAACTGAGCTCAAGGCCAGCCTGACCTGCATATCAAGACCCTTTCTCAAAAAGAGAAAAGAAAAAGATTATGCAAAAGAACCTGCTTATAATTTTCAGGAAATTTCATAACAAAATATTAAAGACTAGGTGGCCTAACTGAAATGTATGTCTTATAACATTTCAAGGCTGTAAGTCCAAGATCAGGGTGTTGGCAAGGTTGATGTCTCCCAGGACTTCCATTCTCGCTTCATAGGTGGCCATTTTTTTCCTGTGTCCTCCCATGGCCTTGGTGTCTACTGCTTCAGCTCTCATAATTTTGACCAAATAGGGTACATCATGGCCTGGGCACACTGACCTGCTACACTGGAGAAGGTACAATATGCTGTTATGAAAGAGATTTCACTAGGAGTGTTTCAGGAAAGCATTGTCTCCACAGAATGGCCCTCATTTTCCTCTGCTTCAGATCAAGTGCATGATTTCTTTTTCCCCTGCTATCATACAGGCTGGCATAGAAAACACTTGGGAGTGGTAGCTAACATTTGTGATGCCCAACTCTGTGCTACTCGTCTCACATTACTGTGACACTTAATCATGATTATCAGCTTGACTGGATTAGGAGAAGCCTAGTGGATTAGGAAAGCACACTGCTAGGTGTGTTTTGGAGAGGACTGACAGGTAAGCTGGGAAACTGGGGGAGGAGACTCACCCTGATTATGGGCTGTGAGCAGAGGAAGAAGGCATCCTGGAGTGTGAAAAACTCCATCCCGACTGAGTGCGTGTTTCTCTCAAATTTCCATGCCCTGTGGACTTCAGACTCCAGTTTCTTCAGCCTTTCTATGCAAGTTCATGCCAGTGACCTTGGGGAAGCGACCATGCCTTCAGTCTCAAAGTAACACTGCCTCCTTGACCTGTTTTTTTCTACAGCTTTCAGCTTTTGGGACCAAAGAACAACCAGATCTTTCTAACTTTCTAGCACTCTGTAGGTCAGTTGTGAACTACTCCACCTCTAAATCTTTAAACATAATTAATAAAATCCTTTGTATAATTATACTTATGTAATTATTTATGGCTAATCATTATAGTAGCTATTAATTAATAGTACTCAATTATAATTTTATTGATTGTTTCCCTAGACAGCTCTAATCAACACAAGGTATACACTGCACTATGTTCTCACAAAAGAGGATTTCAGGAGGATAAATCCAAACGGCGATAATGTTAAGAAAATCATTTCTTGTCCAAAATCTCTTGCTCAGGTTTGTCAGCTCAGAAGCAATCTTGTCAGTGCATCAGAGAAGTCACCATTGGGGATTGTGATTTACACTAATTAGATTTTAGAAGATTTTTGTACAAACTAGAAAGAAGTTCATGAATTATAAGAGGCACAAATGCCAAGTCTTTTCCAGTCAAAGCATTTTTTTCCTTGTAAAATTACATGAGAAGTCATGTTTTAATCAAAATATTCCTTGCTGAACACGAATTCACAGCAAGTGGAGATGGATTGGAATGAGCTGTCCGGTGGCATCAAGCACAGGGGAACCCACACCTCATCCCGTCAGCAGCATCCAAAGGACCTTGGTACCAGTTTCTCTAGAACTACTAGTTAGATGTATAACCAGAGATACCCTTTCTTCTTGCTTTCATATGCCAGCTAGACAACTCTTTTTACATTTAATACAATGTTTTTAAAAAAAACAAAAACAGGTTACAAATGAGTCTTATTGGTTTGTAAGCCATTTTGTCTCTTCACAAAGAAGGCTTTTATATTGCTTAAGGGTCCTTGTCAAAATAAATCTCCATGATTAATTTTCTGTTCTTTACTATCCATTAACGCTTCACAATAATTCCATTTTTGTATCTATTGCTAATTAATAAACTATCACAAGATGTAGGGACTTAAACATTGTGTTAATCACATTGCTCTCAGCACGGTGCCACTTTCAGTTCAGGTCATTGGCACCAGCGACATTGGGGTGTTCTCACTTTTTTAATGGTTTTTCACAGATGCCTGACAATTTTTGTGAATAATTTTTATCCTTTCTCTAAACAGTCTTCACCTGTCACCTGTGCTGCTCTCCTGGTATATTTTGCTCCTTGCCACATTCGTACTTTTGTGTATCGTATGTCACGAATCCTTAGAGATTCAGAGTGGCCTGCTCACTAGCCTGTTAGATTATTCTATCATAAAATGATGATGATGACCCAAAGTAGACAGTAAATCATGGTTACCAGGAAGAACATCTTCTAATGCTCTATAGTGCACTAGACAATGTTATGGCTCATGTATAGGTATTCCTGCTACAGGTGTCCTGTAGTCATGGGGCGGCTTCTGGAGTTTGTGATGGATTATCGTGGCTGTGGATGCTGCACTTGCCCTGGGGCAGGTAATTTGCATTAAAATATGAGTGAGGGAGAGAGGCTAGCTATCTGCCTGAGCTGCAGCCCCTCCCTTTGCTCTCTGCTCTTTTCCACCACCATGAAAGTTTGCTCTCTGCCATGTGCTGCTCTGCCTTGGAGCCAGCTCAGTAAGGGACTGAAACCTCCAGTGACTGTGAGCTAAATAAACCTTTCCTTCCTTCATTTTGAGTGTTTGGTGTTTGTCCCAGCAATGAGAGAAAAGTAACTAAGACAGACGAATACAGTTGACAGTTCATTGTATATTTCACATAGCTAACAGGGAGGATTTTGAAGCTCCTAACACAAGAAATGGTAAATATTTGAGATAATGCATATGCTGATTGCCCTGATCTGATCTTCTTATATCACACTTTAGCTCATTAATTGTGTAATTATTATATATCAACTAAATGAATTAAGCTTCAAAAATTTATCTCACAGAAATAGAAGAAAATGTTGTCTCATAGATAAGAATAATCTTCAGTGCTTTAACCTAGGAGTTAGCAAATATCAAACACAAGCTTGGAGGGAGGGAGGGTAGATCCTGAATGATTCATTCTGGGCAAAGATACAAAGATGATGAATTAATTCATTTCTAGGAAAAAACAGAGTGACCTATACAGCATAATTCTTTGTGGGAACTGTCATTTGGTGACAAACAGTCTAAGAAAGTAAATCTATTATTAATGGAATTTTTTTTTAAATTAACAACTTTTAAAACTGGGAATGGTGCGCACCTGTAATTCTAGCACTTGGGAGGTTAGGCAAGGCTGTTCCAAGTTTAAGTTGGAGACCGGCCTACGCTACAATGGGAGTTAAAAACCAGCCTGAACTACTGTCTCAAAAAAGTTAACGCTTTTAAAAATCATGTTAATCATCATAAAGGGATTGTAATCTCTGGCAAAATGAGCCTTCTATGAGTCAAATTAAAGTCTTGGAAACCACTGGGACATTTACACTTCAACCTTATACCTCATGATAGAATCTCTGAGAGAAAGTCATAAAATTCCTGATACTTCATGTTTATTAGAATGCTGAGACTTCAGAAGAAATTCTTTTCTTGAGGATTTCCACAGAAAACTATCGAAACTTGTGTACAGCGTGCTGTGTTCATTTATTCAACAAACATTTGTTGAGTGTTGCTATGTGCTAGGAATGAGGTGCCAGAACCCCTGCTCAAGCAATTGAGGCCCTTCTTGAAGGTCATTTCCAGTATAGAGCCTGCTCAAACCTGAAGCTTCTTGGGACTTTCTCCCCCTGCCTCTCTCTCTGTCTCTGTCTCTCTGTCTCTCTGTCTCATCTCTCTGTCTCATCTCTCTGTCTCTCTCTGTCTGTCTCTCTCTCTCTCTCTGTCTCTCTATCTCTGTCTCTCTCTCTCTCTCTCTCTCTCTGTCCCCCACCATCCTCTTTTATTACCCTCTCCCCCTCCCCTATCTGTTATGAGATTGCTATTACTTATATATCCAGGCATGGTGGTGCATACTTACAATCCCAGCAATATTAAATGGTGAGACAGAAAAATTGCAAGTTCAAACCAAACTCATCAGTCTAGTGACATAGCTAGACCTATCATTTAAAAATAAACAAGGGTATAGCTCAGTGCAAAGGCCCTGGGTTCAATTTCCACTACTAATTAAAAAAAAAATTGCTGCTATAGTGCAGTGAGGAAGAGAACAAGTTCTAGAGTTAGAATGCCAGAGTTCACAAGCCAGCTCTACTAAGAAGGCTTTCTAAAAGACAAAATAGTTTTGTTTTGTTTTGAAGACAGGAAAGGTTTATTTAGCTCACAGTTGCTAGAAGTTTCAGTCCATACACAGCTGGCTCCAAGGCAGAGTGACACATGGCAAAGAACAAGAGAGAGCATGGGTCTGAGCACAGCTCAGGCAGCTAGCTAGCTTCTTAACCCTCCTTATATTGTAATGCAAATTACCTGCTCTAGGGCAAGTGCAGTTTTTTTGTTGTTGTTGTTGTTGTGCATTTGTTTGTTCATTGTTTTTTGTTTTCTTAGGGTTTTTTTTGTTACTGTTTTTTGTTTTGTTTTGCTTTGTTTTTTGTTTTTGTATTTTACGTAAGGGTTCACAGGGTATCACTACTAGATCGGGCTCATAGTAATCTGCTTGTTTACAGCCTCTCAAGAGCAGGCATGTGCCACCATACCCAGTCTCAATTGCTGTCTCAGTGTACCCCAGGGGTGAGGCCAGCATGGAAGGCCTAGGGATCGAGCCCTTGGCCCCTGCTATAAGTCACAAACAGTTAATAAAAATACAGTGCCAGAAGTCATAGCCAATGCTTTTATGTGAAGTATCATTGTTAAATCTTCGAAGAACTCTCCAAGAGCATTTGACTCACTACTTTGCAACTATATTGTTTTTCCTTAAGAAACGTTTCCTATAATATTATCAAATAATATTCCTTAAATAATTTTTAAATCATCTCATTGGATCTTATTTTTTCCTGTCTTTTGAGAATTACTCACCAAAGAAATAGTTTCATTTTCACTTTTTCAAAATGATAGCATTAAAAAACAGAAGTGAAAGTATGAATCATAATATCATCAGGAGTTCATAGCAAGATAGCCATTTATAACTCAGAAATATTCTGGGTATTTCCAAACTGATGTCATTCATAGAAAGAATGCCATGGGCTGTGGAAGAAGAAGAAAAATCACCTAGCCCAGTTGGGGGATTTAGAATACATGTGGGATATTCCCAGCAATTATTTTATTTAAAGAAATTTACAAAGATCAATATATGTTTAAAACACTCATATGAACAGTGAGCTTGGCAGTTAGAGGCCCAATTCTTTTTAATTTGATCACAGAGCCAATGTACAGTTAGATTCTACTTTAGAAAGCACTAACACCAGAATGTAGCTAATGCTTGTTTTATTTTGTTGAGTTTTATAAATCGCAAAATTACTATGAAATCCCTATAGTTGTTTTACTGACTAGGGAGAAATTGTATAGAAAAGAATTGTAATCTCTGCTCAAATTATTAAAATTCATTGTTTTTCTTTTATCTTTTTTATCAGGAATAAGTATAAATCTAAAAAATAAAAAAAGATTTTTCCCTTCTTTCCATGACATTGTACTATATTTAAACTTTATAAGAACTGAGAAAAGTTATGCTGTGTGCTACACAAATTAATGGCACTACAGATCAGAAACATTTCCCAGAGAATGTTTTCCTCTGGGCTATGTACCTTTCCTTAGGAAATGTTTTGGCTACTAATTCTGTCAAGATTTCTGCTATGTTTGCACCTTAGGCAATTGTTATGACCCAGATCCTGATACCCAGACGCATAGCCAGGCCACCTTTAGCTTCCTTCAGTTAGTGAGGCCCTGATCCTCCCTCTGTGAATGTCCCCTGACGAGGAATAACTCATAGAGGTCACCCCGCTCACTGGGCCTGGTGACAGCATGGTGTACCCCTTGCATCTAAGGCTCATGCCTGAGTTCCATGGTTATGCCCAGGTCCTGTCCTGACACCTAACATGAACTACCTTATCGTCCACACAGGTAAGTCTGCCAATAGGGTGGTCTGATCCTGTGGGATTTAAGCACAAATTTTAAAATGTATCAGAAAACTAAATTCTTCCTCATTCTTTAAAGCAATTGGAAGTCCACATCTTTGAAGATTTCAAGACAGGAAGCAGTCCTTAATGCTTTGAGAAGAACACACTGAAGATTTTCTGAGAATAGTAAATGAAAAGTTTCTTAAGATACAAAAGTTCTTTATTTCAATGAAAGTGCAGCCTGGCCAGAGGGATTGTTGTTAGGAGATACCAAGTCGGTATAGGAGTTATAGAAATCTCTGTATTTTTACTATATTTTACTAAGAATCTAACACTTCACTAAGAATAGTCCATGAAGAAAAAGAAAATTTAAAAGGCAAACCATTGGGCCAGAGAGATGGCTCAGCAGTCTAAAGTGCCTGCTTTGGTAAGCTTAGGCAACCGCAGGGACCGCAGTTCAATTTCCAGCACCACATACTGCGCCAGCCCCACCCCCAGGGCAGGCTGAATCAGCCATAATATCAAAAATAATAATAATAATAAAATAAAATAAAAAGCAAACCATTAATTTATTCAATAAACAAATTTGTGACATTAACAATTTAAATTGTCATACAATTGAACATTATAAAAAGATAAAAGGTAAGATGGAGGACAAGCACATATTTACAAGACTATGCAAAAATAATTACAATCTAGAATAATATAAGAGTATCCCATTATCTAGGAAAAGACAACAGCCCAGTAAACAGACACACTAAAACTTCAGATCACAGAAAAGAAGCTCTGTATGAGCAATAAAATTGTAAGGAAGAAAAAAATTCTGTAACTTGCTAGTAATAGAAACATGCAAATTAAAGCATGGAGCCTTTTCAAATACTTCAGACAGCAAAATTTTTCAGAAGTCTGACAGCAATTGGTCAGAGGGGGCCGGCCAGATATCTCAATGGACTAAAGTGCCTGCTTAGGCGGAGCACAGCAGCCAGGGTTCAATCCCTTTTTTAATTCCAGAATGCCTAGGAGAATGGATCCACTTAGCTTTCTTTGCCTCAATGCCATGCTTCGATTTCTCTGTGGGATCTTAACTGGACCCTTTGCTGTACTTACAAGACCAGACGCTGCATTTACTTGATCCCATCGAGCTCCCCTTCTTCTCCTTCGCTTCCCTCCCTCATGGGAACATCTTTCTATCTTAGAAGGTTCACCGCCCATTGTGTGCTGGGCTCATACTGTCTAGACCACATGTCCGCCTCCATGTTGCCATTTCTGACAACCTTCCCTGACTTCACCTTTAGATCTAAGTTTCTGGAAATTAATAGGCAGAAACATTATCTGGCTCACACTTTCCAGGGCTGACAGCTTGCTTAAGTCAGGGGAACAGAGAGAGCAAGAGGGGAAAGGAGAGGAGAAAAATCATAGATTAAAAACTTCAAATGTTACTTTACTTGGTAAATGTAGTCTCCAACTAGTCTGCTTCTAGTAGATCACTGGACAGAGACACCCTCACATGTCAACTGACCCCGAGTTCTGTGGATGATTGTGGGAAGAACACCAGGACATCTGCTGAGTTTCCTGATTCAACTGGAAGCGCTACTCACACCTCAAGCAGCTGTATCCTCATCCCTCGACAACTGTCCTAATCCCTCCCACCCCAGGACCTTGGGCTTCTCATGCGCAAGGACAGAACTCCTCCTGAGATGGGAATTACTACATGTTTGCACACAGCTAGAATGAGTACTAATGTCCTGAGAAACTTTAAAACCTCTGTGCAAGAAAGACAAGCTAGCAGTAACTTGATGTTCTAGTAGTTTTGTTTGGATTGGTTTGGTTTGGTTTGGTCTTTTTGAAGCAACATCTTCCAACTCTGTGCTCAGTCAAGGAAGCCCCAAGATCCCATTCAGGTGACAGATGGGTCCGGTTGCCATAGTGGTGTCTAGCCATGTTCTCTCTCACTCAATGTCTTTCAACAGGGTAGCACACCGACCTGCCTTTTTTGTTCCCTCTGTGTCTTCCCTTTTCTCACATAATAAATTAATGAGCAAAATGTTAAAAACCCTCCCATACCTCGTATAGGTAGCAAACATGAAATATTAGGTAGGAGCAATAATATAAACCCCAAACAACAGGCAGAATGCCTAAGAACCTGAACTGTTCATTAGCACACACACATGTTCCTTTCACTACCAGATTCTAGTCTGAGATCTACGTTCCTCCACACAGAGATCTGAGAAAGTTGGAAATAATGACTAATGCCTTGGGAGTATTTTCATCGGTGCAACAGGATTATGCCAATAGTTGTCAGAAGGGAAGATCATGCATGAACAAATATAAAAAAGAAAAAGTATGTCCACTGCCTGAAATTTAAAAAGGGCACACACACACACACACACACACACACACACACACACACAGACAATTGTGAAAACCAGCCATTACAATAGTAATACGGAAGCTGTAAGACAGAGTCACACGCGATGCTCATGCACAATGGATGTGCCTCGGAACTTTACATGTGATTTGGAAAATTAACCAATGATATCGTTAAAACATTCCAATCACAGCATCAGTATTATAGGGGGTATCAAACTGTATTAACTATGACCCAACTTTCAGCTCCAGGTGACACTAATGACTTCAAAGCCAGTGACCAAGCATACATTACACTATGTGCTAATGGACAGACATTCCTAATTTCACTGTACATCAAAATAGAAGGTAGATGCAACTGTAAAACTTCAAGATTTGCTCAATTTTAATCCACAGTCTGGAGGAGAAAGTGTTTTTCACAAGAGACAAGTGATCTTATTTCACTTAAAATTATTCCTACATTCTGTACTCCATGTGAGGGGCAGTAAATCAGGTCTTAGAGAGGACAAAAACCATCTAAGCATTTCAACTCGTAATAACCACATGCTGAGGGAAGAAAAAGAGGAAAAAGCAAGATGCCCCTGTTGCCTTGGCCACACTGATAGAAGAGAGCGGAAATGCTTGTGCAGGATCCAAAGGCCTCTCAGAAGTAAAGTATTCTACTTAAACCTAATAAAACTATTTCTGACTGGCTGGGCAATAGGTGCTAGGTTGGAGATTATAGCAAAAGAAGTGGGGGACGACTACTATGAAAAATAAATTTAATTAGATACTAAGTGTACTCAGAGCTGGGAAGATAGCTTGGTGGTCTAAGCACCTGCCTGGCAAGTGCAAGGATCCAGGTTCATTCCCTGGTAGCACATGCCATGCTGGTGCTGGAACCCCAGCATGCTGTGCAGGCGCTGAAACCAGCCATGGTGATCTAGTCCTATAATCCCAGAGCTGATGAGGCTGAGACGGGAGGACTGCTATGAGTCCGAGCTGCATAGTGGGATCCTATACCAAATTAAATAAATAAGTAAAATGATTTTTAAAAATTCACATATCATATAGGAAGACCCTCATCCTAGAACAGCATATCACATTTTTATTCACTTCTCACATAGTATTGTGCTTATGGACACAATTATCAATCTTAATGATTGAGGGGGGCCAGCAAGATGGTTCAGTAGTCTAACGCACCTGATTAGGAAAGCTTAGGCAACTGCAGGGACTGTGGTTCGATCCCTGGCACTACATGCTGCGCCAGCCCCACCCTCAGGGCAGGCTGAGCCAGCCATAATACAAAAAAAAATCTTGATGATTGAGCTAAAAGTAGGAAAGTCTTCTATTCATCTTTATGAATGCCAAAAATCTAGAAGACCTAGCTACAAAGTGCATGTTCTGCACATGTTGGGTTATGGAAATTGTTAAGACACTGGAAATACTGACACAGATCTGCTGTGGCACAGACTGAATTGTGTTTACCTGTATGCCCCACCCGTGAAAATTCACATGGTAAAGCCCTAACCCACAGTGGGGCTCTATAGAGACACAGTTTTCAGAAGACAATTGAGGTTAAATGAGGTCCTGTGGGAGGGGCACTAACACAGTAGGGTGGTGACTATATAAGAAGAGGAAGAAGAAAACCTGTCTGTGTCCCTGTGAGCACCTGAAGCCTGGCCTCATGAATCCAGCGGGAGGTGGTGGTCCCCTGCAAGGCAGGAAGCAGCCTTCTCCAGGGCCCAAGTGGCCCAGAACCTTCATCTTGGACTTCCCAGGCTCCGCACTGAGAAAACAAATTTCTATTATTTAAACTTCCCAGTGTGCAATATGGTTACGGCCATTTGAGCAAAGTAATGTGGTCAGTAACCCAGTAAAGTTTCTGATGCATCTGATAGGTTTCACGGTAATAGAAAAGTGAAAAAATAATGGCTTTTTTCAAGTTCTTCTGTGACTGTCCAAGAACGAGTTGTACCAACTGGCACATACGTACAAAAGAGTAACCCAAAGATAGAGTGAAGTGAGATATAATAAAATATTAAAGGGCAACAAATGTATATATAAGTTATATACAACAAGTTTTCTTCTATAATTATGTGGAGACTTTTATTCAACCTGCATCTCATTTAACAGAAAATTCTTTTTAAGTTTGCTTAAATTAAAAGAATCAATGTGCTTCAGGTTGATAAAGTTTGACAAAATATTAGCCTAGTACAAAGACCCATTCTCTTCTTAGATATTGTCAGAGGGGTTGTATAAATGCTATCTTTAATCCATAGCCCTAATGTATTTTATAAATTTGAGAAAGAAATTCTTTCAACTATTCTTTCTGAAGCACCACATCTCACAGGAAAAAAAACAAAAACATTTATTGTTCATATTTGTCTCCTGAGATGACATAATTCGATGGAATATTGATGATCAGAAATTTGCAACTCTACACTAGCAAGACAACTGTATGGCTTATTAACTTCACACTCACTGTACACTTCTTGAATGGCAGCTGCCTTTGTACTGTAAAAGAATTAATTGAGAACTCTGAGACATACTGCACACACTTACCACACAGCCCAAAATGAACATACTAACTCAGAAACTCAGGTCTACCCTACTTCTCACACTTGCTAATGGTTCAGGTTGTAGATAGAAGGATGAACTCAGTAATTAGCCCCGGGATGCCTGACACGTTCACAAGTATGCTGGCCATTTAGGGACATGACACTGAAAATGCTTTGGTTTTTCTGAAAGTAGTAATTTTATCACTTTTTTTCTGCTTTTCTTTTATTATTTTTTTCCAAATTCACATTCACCTGATTGAATCTGTGGACTAGTACATTTAATATCTAGAACATTTTTATATCTTTGGCACCATTATCTTTCAAATTATTTAAGAAATTGTCAAAAAAAATTGTTATTGTGATAGATGAAATTTTAAAAACTAAATATATATAATATAAATTATATATAAATATACATACTTTCCAAATATTATATAATATATATATATATATCTTGTTGTGTTATCTATGATTCTTAGTGATGATTTTGATCCTTGTAAATTGGATTTGTCACCTTTTGTGTGCCAAAAACTTTGAAAGCAAACTTGTGAGGTTTATTCTTTATTATATCATTTTTCTCTAGAACATGTTCACATAGGCTTTTCTTACTATGCACTATTGTATCATGTAGCAAATATTTTTAACTAGGTCAACATACGCTGTTTCTAGTTTTGTTGTGCCCATAATAGAACATTGCCAGAGTAACAAGACTAAAGTGACTCACTGGGTCCTCCTGGGGTGCTCAGGACAGCAGGGAGTGCCAAGTGGAGAGCTCAGAAGACTGATGCTATTGTGAAGGTCTCCTCTGAGGGCAGAAGTGAGTGTCTTCTAAAACAAAATTCATCAACTGCGACAATGTGCTGGACCAGGAGAAAAAAAAAATGTGGTCATTCTTCCTCCTGAAAACCAATGCATACTTTGTCTATGAGACTTAGAGTGAGCAAAAGCGGCAGGTTCCCCACATCAGTACCTTGTGCTGCATGATCGTAAAGGGATAGGACAACTAAGGGTGCTGAGAGGGATTCCACATGCACCATTCAGGAACTCATTCTTACCATCTGCCACAGACATGAGCTGGGTCCATTTCATGCTGCTGTTAGTGATCTTCAGAGCTCCTCAACTTCACAGAATCTGTTAATGACCTGAAACTCACATAATTATATGCCATGAATGTCTGTATAGGCTCTTGTCAAATATCACAAAATCACCTAGACTTCATAAAAGAGAAAGAAAATAAATGGTTTTGAGCTTTTTCAATTCAGTAAGAAGAAGTACAAACAAACTGCAAGTGCAGGAAGGTCTCTAATAAATAAGTACTTTCCAAAATAGATGAAATCCAGAAATACGCCCAAACCATGTTTCCAACACCTTGCTAACAAAGCAGGTACCTTTTTCTCCAACTCTGGTAACTCAGAGTGCACCCCAGGACTTTATGCACCTCCAAAAGAGGCCACAAGTGTGAAGGAAGCTAATAAGAATCTCTGTGAAGCAGATAGTGCAGACAGTCCCACTGCACCTCCAAAGCACATCCTTAGGGAATTTATCTTTGAAAACAACAAAGAGAAAAACTTGCTACCCAATTTCCAAAATACCCCTGAATCAAAATGATGAAAACGAAATTGTCCCACGATGGAATTCTTCAGATAGCGCTTCAGAAGCAAACTTTCCTGAGGTGCTCTCCATCCCAGATGTTTCCCTCAGCCCTGGACTTCTGGTCAAGCGCAGTGCTCTGTGCCCAAACTGATAAACAAAACTTCTCTCTGAGGGCTCTCAAACACCTGAGGCAGCCATTGCTTCCCTGAGATCTGGAATAAGTGCTCATTGTAGCCTTGAAGAGATGGATGAAAAGGAAGTGAAGTGTCTGAAGATGTAGCTGGAAATATTTCTCTCAAGCCACAAAACATTGCTTTTGCATCTACTGATTTAAAAAAATTCTATGCTCAAATGATCCTCGTTCCCCTTGACATTGACAGTGGACCAGCAAACCCCAAGAAGAAAACTCAAAGAACAGGAAACACAGGTGGACCAGGCACTGGTCACAGTATCACAGCCAAAGCAAGGAAACATTGTAGTTGATGGTATCAGAAACTTGGAGCCATAGAGCCCAAGCCAAGAAAACCTTAAAAATGAAATCATTTTTGCAACACACACAGTAGGTAACATGAAAAACACTGTGAAGAGAACACAAATCAAAGTAGGAGGTGTTATAAGTTCAAAGGAAAATCATTCGGCAGTATCATCAATCCCAGGTCAAAAACTGAATCACCCCACATCAGAAAAGATAAAAATGCAAGATTAATAATTCAGACAAATCCAAGCTCACAATTCATCTGGCTTCAAAGTTGACGAATATGTCAACTTCAAGTAAGAAATCACCTCAACACATGTCCAGAAGTCTGAGCTGCAGAGTAAGACTCTGTACCAAATAAATAAATGAAAATATTTTAAATAAATAAATACATACAAACATACATACATACATACATACATACATACATACATATAAAAGAGTTGGAAAAGGAGGCAACCAGGTGCCAACACTCCGGGACACCTCCATCTCAATGGCTGTCATACATGAAGACAGTGACGGCAGGAGCAGCACAAAGCTAGAAGATCAAATGTCTTAAGTTCTGAGATGGTGAATGATGCAAGTACCTAGAGCTGACCAACACACAATGCATTGAAATATCACAGCTAGAAAGATGTACAATTACTATTTATCAATAAAATTTTTAAAAAACCTGAGAAGACACAAAGGAGAGATGTGGATTAAAAAACAAATGTATGCAGACTATGATTAACCATAATTGGTCCAAAGATTAAAGATGGACAGCTTAGAAAAGGGCTACTGGACTTGGTGAGTAGAAAATCAATAGGGCTTTGGAAAATGCAGTATAAATATTATGAGGACAAAAAAAAAATAACTGGAACTAGTTGTAAAGCAGATGGGTGCAGATGAAGTGTTATTTCAGAAGATTATTGATAAGAAACAAAAATAAAATCTGTAATAATATTTCTTAGCAAAGAAGTTTTTTTAGCAGAGAAGTTGCACATAATTGTGAGATTGAAAGTGAGTCATTGAGAATGTAAGAAACTTAGGAGAGTTTAGAATTAAAACACAAATCCATACTTTAGTTCTGAGGAATACATAATTCCACAAAACTTGGAAAAATAATATGCTATAATATGGTGTGATGATAAATGACAAATCTGAAGATATATTTCTTAGTAGTCTCCCATCTACTTTCCTGTCATCACCTTTTATTAGTCCCACATAGTATGAGTAAATGCGCTGTCTGAATTAATCTGCCTTATTTTACTTACTTAACATGAAGAACTCGTGGTCCATCTATTTTCCTGAAAATACCATCGTTTTAGTCATCATTATGGTTCATCATGTATGTAGGACCAGTGACCAGGTGGTAACCAGAATTTACCGAGGCCAGCAAAAAGTGAAAGATAGGGTTTAGTTTCAAAGAGAGGAGTCCCATCCAAGAAAAGAATCCCACCAGATAGACAGGGTAAGAGACTGAAGTTGCAATAAGTGTTTGAGGATGCATAAAAAGGCCTTACACATCAAATGTCATTATTTAAAGAATACGCCTACCTGGATTGTCTAGTATCTTATAGATCTTTGAGAGTACCTGCCATGTGTGAAAAAATACATATCCAAAGCCACAATTTGACAAGTTCCTGGATCTTACAGAAGGCCTTTTAGCTCCAGATAGGGAGGTCTACACACATTATCTTTTAGAGAAAGGAGGTCTAGACTCCTTGTAAGAGTTAATGGGCTTTTCATCAAATGTTTGCTTTTTGTCTTGTGAACTTTTGGTGAGTGCTGCTATTTTATGACTCTGGGCTAAATGGTTTTAAGGGAGTTCTTTTGTTTGGGCTCTTACCCTTTTACTACCAGAAACACCCACTACGTGGCTGAGAAGTATTTCATTGTGTACACATGCCACATTTTCTTTATCTGTTCATCAGTTGATGGCTTCCTAGACTATCTCTATAACTTGGTTATTGTGAATTGCACTGTAGTACACAAGGGTGCGCATGCATCAATACACTATGCTGGTTCTAATTCCTTAAGAATATACTAAGGAATGAGATATCTAGATCAAATAGCAGCTCAATTTTTACTCTTCTGAGGAAACTCGAAGTGGTTGTCATAATGTACATTCCTGACCATGGTCTACAGGATTGCTTTCTCCCTGAATACTTTCCAATATTTATTGTTTTGTTTCAGGTTTGATTTGGTTTTGTGTTCTTTGGTTTTGTTTGGTTTGGTTTGGTTTGATTTGGTTTGGCTTGGCTTGGTTTGATTTGGCTTGATTTGGTTTGGTTTGGTTGTTGTTTCTATTGGTAAAAGCCATTCTGACTGAAGTGAGATGGAACCCAAAGATAGTTTTATTTTATGTTTCCATAATGAATAATGACATCAAACATTTTTCATACACTCATTAGCCATTTGTAGCCCTGTGAAAATTGTCTGCTTGATTCATTTAGCCATTAGTGATTGAGCTAATGATTTTCCTGATGTTAAAGTTTTTGAGTTCTTTATATATTCTAAATGTTAATCTTCTGTGTAGAGTCACTGACAAAGATTTTTTCCTCATTCCATATGTTTTTCATTCACTCTGTTTGCTTTCCAGAAGATTTTTAACATGATATAGTCTCATTTGTTTATTCTTGAAATTTCCTGTGTCATTTGCCCTATCCATGCAATTTTCACCTGTGCTTAGGACTTCTAGTGCTTCCCTTATGTTTTATTTTAGCATTTTCAAAGTTTTGGGTCTTACAAGTAGGTCTTTGGCCCTTTTGAGTTGATCTTTCTAAAGTAAGAGAGATGAAGATCTAATTTCAGCCCTCTGTGTAGGGATTTCCAGCTTCCCAGCACTACCTGTTGAAGAAGCTCTTTTCTCCAGCATGTTTCTGGTCCCTTTGTAGTTCTGTGTTTTTCTTCTATTGATTGTTTTTGTTTCTACTCTATTATATTGGTTGATCTGGCCATTCTTATGCCAATACTTTGTTTTTATGACTTTGTCGTACGTTTTGAAATTAGATATTTTGATGCTGTCAGAATGACTCTTCTTGATTAGGATTGCTT
>PVKN010015711.1:0-18333 GCA_004027915.1 Capromys pilorides | reverse complement strand
AAAAAAAAAAAAAAAAAAAAAAGACTACTTACTGCCATTGTTTGTCTTGTCAATTTAACCAGCACTGTAACTAGGGATCCTACTGTGATGTTATTGCTGTCTTCATCATCCAGTACTGTAACATGGAAAGAAAACCAGCAAAGAAATAAAGTTCTATGTCTATGCAAGGAACAAAATGTGACTTATCTAAATCTGTCTCTTTAAACATATCATAAAATTACTAAAAATAATCAACTGTGTTAAATTCTTCAGTTAGATGCCTACACCAATTGACTGATCTAACCCCTCAATTAACTGTGCAAAGTATTAGCAGTGCACACCTATAAATAATCCCAGCACTTGGGAGGCTGAGGCAGGAGGATCGGTGTGAGTTCAAGACCAGCCTGGGCTACAAAAGTGAGCTCACAGCCAGCCTGAACTGCATAGTGGGATCCCGTCTCAAAGAGACAAAACAAAACAAAACAAACAAAAAAACCCAAAACAAACAAAAAAGTACAACAACAACATCACTTTCATTAAAGAAAAAACTAAAGTTCAGAAATATAGTAAAATGCACACTCACAGAAAAACTATACTGGCATTGTCAATTTTCAAGCAAAAGTCTTTGAAAGCACAATGTAATGTGAGAACTATAACTGTCTCACAGCAATATAAAAAAGGGGTTCTCACACTCTGTAAAACACATAATAAAAAAATTTTTCTTCAATGATCAACGCCTGATACAATAATGAAAATATTATAAAAAACTCATCTGAGAGAAATTTAAGATGAACATATCTTCTTTACATAAATGCATTTTTGCAATATAGTATTAAGTACAATAACTTTCCATAACTAATTTTTTTAAACCATACTTGTATTCCTAGTTTACTAAAAAGATTAAATAAATACAATTTGTCAGACATGCTCTACTCAACACTAATGCTCTTTAGTATGTACTTTTTTTTTTTTTTTAAATTTTTATTTATTTATTTATTTGTTTGTTTGCTTGTTGTGTTTGTTTGTTTCTTTATTTATTCATTTTGTGGCTGGCTCAGCCTGCCCTGGTGGTGGCGCTGGCGCAGCATGTGGTGCCGGGGATCGAACTGCAGTCCCCGCAGTTGCCTGAGCCCTCCTAAGCAGGCGCTTTAGACCACTGAACCATCTCGCTGGCCCTTTCTCGGTTATCTTGAAGCTGTTTTTTCTCACTATACTGACTCATTTAAAAGAAGGAATGTTATGGAAATTAAAGCTCATGATTATTTTCTGCTCAGAAGTGAATTTTTAACTACCTTTGAGCAATTTACTCAGCCTTTTGTGCTTTCTGATTACTGGCTTGAAATTGTGTGCTACTATTATTAAATTAGAAGCAGATCTGCAAGTTTGCAGGTTTACTCCAAATGGAATCGCTGCTCTTTCAAGAAGCACCGGGCAGATAGCTCAGTGGAATAAGTGCTTGCCTGGCAAGTGCAAGGTCCTGAGTTCGATCCCTGGTACTGCCAAAGAGAGAGAGAGAGAACCCTGGGACTCCAGACAGCATGTGCAAGGCCCTCTGCTGATGGAGTCCTCATTTGAAAGTCCTCCATGAGGTCGTATTCCCTCAGGGATACCCATTAGAGGCAAAATGTGCCTGCTTTCCTCCCAGAACCACAGCTTAGTACAGAGCTGTTAGTGCTGGTGTGCAGGAGATGCTTTGTGTCGGGCTTTGGAAGGCCTTTGCTTCGCTGGTTGTCTCTCAGGCTCTCTAACTTCTGTTGTTCACTGTCCACCCGCTTTGCTCTGCGTCCTCTGCGCCCTACTCGCCATCTTGCAGGGTTGGTAGTGCTGGGTCTGGTGAGACACAGCCACATACCTTGGTGCCCCTGGTACTTCCCTCCCTCTCCATAGTGTCCCTGTAGCGTCGCTGCCTGTCTTCTGCTCCCATCTCAGGCACCCTGACCACAGTCTTTCCCTGGATGATCCATCCCATCTTCACCCATCAGCTCTTTCTTCGTGTGGAGTTGAAGTACAGCTTTTCATTTCTGGTCTTGCCTAACAGAGTTTGGCTTGTTCTCAGCGTCGCATCTGCCTGAAGATAGTTGTTGTTCTTGCCCGCCCCTGCCCCATTTTAGCTTCCTTTCAGCTAAATGTCTTCATCTCTTTCAGCAAATCATCTTACATTATGGCTTCTATGTTATTTTATTTATTTATTTTCTTTTTTTGAGACAAGATCTTGATATATATTCTAGGCTAGCTTTGAACATGCTGGGTAGCCCGGACTGACCTTGAACTTCTGTTAATCTTCCTGACTCAGATTCCAGACTGCTGGGATTCCAGGTTTGCACTATTGCATCCAGCATCTGACAACTTTTAATCTCATTATCATCTTTAAAGTCCTCTCTGGAATTTTTCCAAATCTTTCTAACAAAAGCCTTTTCAAGCCCCAAGTTTGGTCCAGTGTATCGGCCACTGATCTCATCACGGAAACACCTCTAGCTTTCCTTCCTCATTAAAGGAACTTTGGAGTGCTTTCTCTAACTGCGTGTTCTGTGGATGTGCTCTGCATGGGAAAGCTCTTTAGCAGAGGCGCCAGGCCTCAGCCCCACAGGTGCCATGGGCCTGCTGTGGACCGCGCGGGCCTGCTGTGCAGTCGGCCAGGGCCACAGCAGCTCAGCTCCGTCCCTCAGCACTTTCCGTAGCGCCTAGGACTAGATTACATCCAAGTTGGAACCGTGAGCTCAAGCAAACTTTACTCCCGACTTCACCATATTAATTCTCCTTCTTCCAGTGTCAAAATGGTACCAGGTATCTTAAGAAGACAAAATAAAAACAAGAGATATGGGTCTCAGTCTCTGTGTTTATTTTCTGTCCTACCATCTGCTCCCCAGGCAGCAAGCCTGAGATTTACTTTTTTCTTCAAGCGTAATTTAAACCTATCATCCTGTCCCTCTGCCAAACCAGACTTCTGGCTTTCCAGCTGTGGAGGGCCACCGGTCAGGGTAGTTTCTTCGTAGGGCAGTGCCTGCGGGCGTCTCCTCCGTCCCTTCAAGTCTACCCTCAAGTTCCGTGGGTTGTGCCATTCCAGCCTTCATTTATTAAATGACTTCATGGCAAGCGTCTGCGATCTCAGTTCCTCTCTCCATTGTACCCTCCAAGCTCCGTATCTTCGCATTCAGACTGTCAACCCTCCTTCACAACATAGTAAAAAGCCCGTATTTCACAGTCGACTTTAGAAGCTTGACATCACCTTTAAGCTACCATGTTACTCATTTTTTCTCTACCTGGTCATCACACATCTCCCACTCTCTCCTGCCCCCTTTAAAGGATTCTCTTGTCTTCAGCCCACTTTCAGCTGTGGAGCACCTTTCTAACTGGGCTCCTTAGCTTCCATCCTTCTCTTTTACTCTACTCCCCCCACCCATGATTCCAACTGACTGCTACTCTAGCTCCAACCTGCAGCATTGTAATGGCCTCATCTTGTTACCCTGTCATTTTGCTTAAGAAGCAGGAGGGTCCTGTACAAGGCATCCTCTTCCTGACATTCCCGGACCTTCCGAGTGGCCCCCACCTTCCTTGAAAAATCTTACTGCTCTCTTCACGTGCACTCTTGCTCTGATTAATTTGAAATCAGCAGTGCCGCCACACAGGCCCTCCTTGCGCTGTGGCTGTGCGGGCCTAGGAGCCTATGCATGTGTGCCACGTAACAAGCAAAGTCACTCTGAAGAGTGCCTCCCAGGCCTGAGCCCAGCTCACCATCCTCATCCTGCTGTGGCAGGCTGTCTGCCTTCCCCTAAAAAGGATTTTGTGATTGTATTCAAATATTTTTCCTTTTAAAAAATAGATTGTTCCATATATAATTTTTGTCTCCAATTTGATTACAAATCAATTATATTTAATTTTTCAGGGTCAGAAACATTCATTCTGTCAGTTCCCACACATACAGCTAATAGCACAGAGACAGATAGTAGGTTCTAAATAAATAAATAAAGCAGATTTTTTTGTGATTCATAGCACATTTATAATTACTGATTCCTATAGCCTGCAGGACGTAAATATAAAAATAAGTACAGAGCTGTTCTTGGGGGAGTCGCAGCCGCCTGGGCCTGACCGCCTTTGCAGAGGCCTGCTGGCTCCCTGCAGCGCATGCCTTAGCCTCTCCATTCTAGTAGTGATGTCCACTAATGGAAGGTCCTCACACTGAGAGTTATGACAGTGACATACTCAAAGAAGGGGGCGCACAGGGAAGCAGTAGCCTTTAGGAACAGGGGTGGCAGAACTTCCACAGAGGAACAGCAGGAATGCTTTCCAGTTCGTACTTAGGAAAGGAGGAGAGGCCACAAGCGCACACCGTTGTGATCCGCAGCTGCATCCGGGCTCTGGAGCAGTATTCTATCTCCAGGATTCCCTTGGCCAAAAGCCACTTCCCTTTAAGCCTGTGTCTTTTCACTGGGATAAATCCATCAAAAACCCTTTCTATCTCAGGACTCGGTACAAGGAGCCCTTTGGTAGCCATAAGGTCAGCTAGGAGAAGAGCCTAAAGTGGGGTGGAGAATAACTGGGGACACCTCTGTCACTGCAAGTCAGTCTCTTTGTAACCCTTCTGCTTGTCTCCAGCCCACTTCCAACTTTCCCCAAAAAGGATTTTGTGATTGTATTCAAATATTTTTCCTTCTAAAAAATAGATTGTTCCATATATATACTTTTATGTCTCCATAAAAATGTAATGACTGTTACTATTTTTATAACAGTAGTAACGCTATCCTGGTGCTTCCTAGGTGAGCTGCAGAGACATTTCATGTCGCATAGTGGCCCAGGCATAGTGGCAACTGTATGATGCCCAGCTGTGTGGCCTATTGGCCTGACAGGGCATCAGCAGGTGGCAAGACACACCATAGTGCCCGAAGTCAACCTGCTAGCAGGACAAGACAAAGGCAGGAGCAACAGGTTCTCAAGGGCTTCACAGCCCCCATTTCTGAGTCCCCAGTAACCCCTCCCATGGCCATCAGGCTCAGCGTTGCCCCAGGTTTACTGCTGAACGCTGGAAATGTCCTAGTGGACAGAGGAGCCGAACATTGGACCTCTGCCTGCCTGCACGGGTACAGTCGGCTGCAGGATTTCAGCAAGTAGCCACTTGTGTCTACATGACCTAAAGGAGAAGCTTCAGCAAACTCGTGTTTTAGAACTCAGTTAAAAATAACAATGGTAATTACAAAAAGCCCTAGGAACCAGCATATTTGTTTAGAAAACATAAAAGAACATAACTTGAAAAGACAACAGTACATTTTGTCTTCGCTTACTAATACATGAGCCCTGTCATTTCTCTGAAGAAGAGCGAGAGATTTCCAGTAGCACCCAGCCTCCCATTTTCTGTAATGAAACATGGGACAGAGACACAACCAGAGCTGAGGTGGAGCTGCCGGCCTTCTGCATGTGTGGCTGAAAGCATTATCGTTTTCAGCTGTGCTGGTGGCCACAGTTCTCACTCCAAGATCCTCAGAGGCTATACTCAGCCTTCCTATGCAGGGATCACCCTGTCTATCAGCTCCATCAGTATGAGAGCCCTGCGTTGGCGTGGTTATCCCTGCCATGTCAGGAGCTCCTGGGCAAGCCTGCATCATCAGCCAAGCATTGTTTCCCTGGAATGACAGGCCGACTTTGTGTGAGCCGTCAAGCTGCAGCTCTCAGGTTACCTAGGTGCAAGTTACAGAAGGAGGCTGTTTTGTTTTGTTTTAATATTTTAGTACAGGGCATTGAAGCCAGGGTCTGAAAACTGAGCTACACCTGAGTTCAAACTCAAGGCATTTTGCTGGGGATAGAGCTCAGTGGCATAAGTGCCTGCCTGACAAGCACAAGGTCCTGAGTTCTATCCCCAGTACAAAAAAAAAAGGCATTTTGTTTTTGGTTTTGTGCCCTATTTCCAGAAAGGATTAAAGATAACTATCGTGGAACACACAGTGCAAGGTGTAACCTTTAATACAAAACAAACAGCAAAAAACTTAATTGCTGAAGAATGTGAAAGAGGAAAGCATTGTTTTATGAAAGAATAATCTGCCCTAAGCTTCCGTGTTATCTAAGCAGAGAGGGGAGCTTGGAGGACAGCGTGGCCTTCACAGGTAACAAAGGAAGCGGTACATTCTCAGGGAGGGCTTTTGCGACGCCACTGCACTGAGACCCATCATGGGAGTCTTTATATACATGAGCGACTTAAATTTTACGTAGTAAACATTTAAGGAAAGAATAATACTAGCATAGTGATATTATGCTCATCAGCCTTTATGAAAGTGGCAGCCTTCCTGTGGAATTAGGGTAATTCTTCTGTGACAGGAATCCTCGTTCAGGTGAGGCAGTTAAGCCAGCTACGTCAGCTGGACCTGCAGCTGTCGTGTTTCTTAACATTGGAAGAGAGCTTGAAGAATTCCACATACTAAATAAATTACACCCATAGTAAGCCTTATCTTTATCATCTGCTTTTTGTATGCAGAGCAAGTGGATCTTTCAGAAAGCAATACATAGTACGACTGTTTTCATACTCTCTAGAGACTTACTCTCTGACTGCCTACACTTTAGCTACTGCCACTGTTCTTAGCCAGGCTTTTCACCAAAGCTGGATGGCAAAGATGATGCTCTGGGAGGATTTGAAGATAGCAGGTGCATTTTCATGAAGGTAGGCTGCCAAGGCGCCCCGAGGCAGCCCCAAGTCTTCTCTAGCAGTGTGTTAGAGTTGCACACACTTGAATGAGCCCCGTGGAGCTGTCGTAATGCACTGGTGCGTGAATTTCAGGTACCGTGGTTGAGGAAAGCAATGGTTCTGACGAGATGGAGAGCTCAGATGAAACAAAGATGTCAGAAGAGATCCTGGCTTTGGTGGATGAATTCCAACAGGCGTGGCCCCTGGAAGGCTTTGGGGGAGCTCTAGACGTGAAGGGGCGGCGTCTGGACTTACAGGGCATTCGAGTCCTAAAAAAAGGTCCCCAGGATGGAGTGGCCAAAAGCTCTTGCTATGGAGACTGCCGAAGCGAAGATGATGAAGCCACGGAATGGGTAAGAGCTCGTGGCGCAGCCCTAGGGTTGAACCCGAGTCTGACAGGGCTCCGAAGGTGCAGGGGTGAAGTTTCCGGGGGTTGTGCCACTACTCACTCCTGCAAGCCTGCAGGACTGGAACTTTTCAGTGTCTTCTGTGGACTATTAAGGATCAGTGATTTTGTTCGTTTTGTTAGCCATTCTTTAGTTAGACCTTAAAAATTAAGCTTGCTGGGCATGGTGCTTGCCTGTAATTCCAGCCCTGGGGAGGCAGGAGGATTAGTGCCCATTGAGAGTTCAGAACCAACCTGGGCTACAAAGTGAGCTTAAGGCCAACCTGAGCCACATAGTGAGACCCTGTCTCAGAAAGACAAAAACAAGTCAGCTTATCTGGGCGAAGGCAGGGCAGGCAGATCACCTGAGACCAGTCTACGCAACTCAGTGAGATCCGATCTCAAGCTAAATAAAAAAAAAGAATGAAATTTAAGGAGAGATATTAACTCTGGCATAACACTGAGATTTTTCCTTTTCCAACTCTATTTTAAAATGTAGTTGATACATAATAATGATGCATAATCATAGGATGCATTGGATATTCCAAGTGCGCCGTGTACAGTGATCAATAAGTTGGGGGCTGGGGAGATAGCTTAGCAGTCTGAGTACCTGCCTGGCAAGCACAAGGACCCAAATTCCATCCACAGTACCCTATACTATGCTAGCCCCAGAACCCCAGCTGGGTAGGCTGTGCCACCCCGAAACTGGGTGTGGTGGAGCATGCCTGTAATTCTAGCACTGGGGAGCCTGAGACAAGAGGATCACTACAAGTCCAAGCTAGGTAGCAAGATCTTGTATCAAATAAGTAATTTTTTTTTTTTTTTTTTTTTTTTTTTTTTTTTTTTTTTTTTTTTTTTTTTTTTTTGTCTTTTTGAGACAGGGTGTCACTGTGCAGTTCAGGCTGGCCTTGAGCTCACTTTCGTAGCCCAGGCTGGTCTCAAACTTGCACTGATCCTCCTACCTCGGCCTCCCAAGTCCTGTGATTACAGGTGTGCGCCACCACTCTCTGTAATCACTAACTTCAAATAAGTAATTTTAAAAAACAAAATCAGTAAGCTTGTCCTCACTTTTGGGTTACGCTGAGGGCCACTGGTCTCCACAGTGAGTGACAAATCCGATCGTCCCTAACACGTTTCTGTTGCACAGATTACATTCCAGGTCAAACGAGTTAAGAAACCCAAAGGAGATCATAAGAAAACGCCCGGGAAAAAGGTAGAATCGAACCAAGCAGAAACTGGAGAGCGCCAGCAAGCAAACCTGGAGATCACGGGCCCAAAGGTGGCATCTCCGGGGCCACAGGGTAAATTCCATTGTTTGGGATGCCAGTGTCTTCCTTAGATTTCACTCTCATTTCTCCCGAGGATGCCTTTTGGCTTAGCACAGTTCACAAGGGAAGGCCTAGGGGCCAGAGCTGGGCATTTGTGCAAAACGTTCATGCTGACATTTACTTGGCTCTGTAATCACTAACTGTTTGGCTTATGTTCTTAGCACTTTCAAGATAAGCATCCCATTTTATCCAATACAGCAGCCTGGTGTAATGTGTACGAAAGAGTGGGTCGGGAACGGATTCCCTGGGCTCGAACACCAGGTTTACTGTTTACTTTTCTGTTCTGACTTTTCTTATCAAGAAGATGGGAACAATGATCACATATGCATTAGAAGGTGGCAGTGAGGGTCGTGTGGCTCTGTACACAAAGTGAAGTGCGTTAGGCACTGCGCCTGTAGGCCTCAGTGGATCATAACTCTGCAGTGTGTTTGTGCACCAGATACCTCCTTTAAATGTTTTGCAGCTCTTCCCCAGAAAAAATCAATCACCTCAAAGTTGAGCATGTGCTTTCACGCGCTCACAGTCATCCTAAACCTCATCCCTGGGCCCCAAGTTAAGGGCCAGCACCCTGAATCCAGTGGACTTTTTCTTCCAACAATTAAGTTGTGATGATAGAATTCCTTTGAAAACTGTTATGTTCTTTTAAAGGGTTATTTATTTTTGTCTTTGAAAATTCAGCTCATCACAATGTCTTGTTTAGTTAGCAAAGCTGAGAGTAGAGGGCACATGATAAAACAAGAAGAGTGGGGTCAGAGACCAGGCTGAGCATGGGGGAAGTCCTGAGGTCACCAAGAAGAGTGTAACAGTCACAACGAGCAGTAACAATCTTGAGCCACTGGTCCTGTGGAGGAAGCTGACATTTGCGAACAAATTTCAGAAGGAAAGTAACTCTTCCCTCTTTCCGGTCTCTCTGTATCAGTGAAAAATATACCCAAGTTGTAAAACACAGAGATGAAGTTCTTGGATTAAACACTGAGTGTAATAAGTTATGATGAAAGGAAATTTAGCTGAATATTTACATGCTCTTAAGGTGGAGATTTTTCTAAGGCAGAAAAGAAAAACAGTAGAATTCTGGCACTAGACAATCCAACAGACAAAAAGATAAAGGACTAATGATTTCCGCAGAATATATCCATACATATATAGAATATATGGTAAGTAAAAGATGGTGATATCATTTAAAGAGTAGCACCCACAACTCAGCATGAAAACTATAATATGTATTTTTTTTAATGTATTCAGTGTAGGATCTACAGGGTCTCACTGTACAGGTCACACGCGTAGTGATTCTCCTGTTTTCAGCCTCCCAAGCACTGCAATTACAGGCGTGCACAATCACACCCAGTCTCAATCACTGTCTCAGCACACCCAGGGGGCAGGGCTGGGATGAAAAGGATAATATCTTAATGAAATTTGTGCAGCTTTGTACACGTACGTGGCCCTAAAGATGTGGGAAGAATTGTAGTGCGCTAACAGTCAGAGGCGTGCAGACAGAACCTGGGGCAGCATTGCTGCTTCTTATGTTGTCTTTCAAATGTGTAACACCTAGGGACAATTGGCAAAATGAATTTTGGGGTAGCTTGACAAGATATATGGGAAAAGCTTAAAATATCTACTAATTCTGCCTGTATTAATTTACCCTAAATAAATCACGTTACAGATGCGGAAGATGTAAATACAAAGATATGCTCATGGGGTCACTTACCGTAGTGAGAGATTGTAAACAACCTTAATGTGTAGCTGCCTAAAGAAATAATAGCATGTCCATGCTATAAACTATGCAATCAAGATATACCAAGTGAACAGAAGTAGTTATAAAATCACAAAGCAAATACTCCAGGTCTTGTAAAGTGATAAATATGCTGCCTTGTTGACTACGTTTTTTCCCCATTTCTGTGCCTTTGAAATTGGTATATAATTGATTGTGTCTTATATAATAGCTGACAGAGTTTTATCTTAAATTATACAAAGACATATAAGTGTGTGTGTGTGTGTGTGTGTATACACACATATCACATATATGTGTGTGGTGTGTATGTGTGTGTATGTTATAATTAATATCATCTTAGATTTGATGAAATATGCTATAATAAACAAGCAAGTCAAGAAGCAAATCACCAAAATGGTAGAAGTGGTCATCCCTGGGTGCTGAAAAAGCTGTAGGTAGTTTTCAGTGTTTTCTCTCTGGGCTATCCATCATCTAAATATTTTATAATAAGCCTGAATTATAGTTCTATAAACCCAAAACCCTAGAACTGTCTGATAAAAGTGAAATTTAAAGTCACATATGATTGGAATCATGCTAAGGACTTAAAGAAGTGTCAGTGGACTCCAGTCCTGGGTCCCAGCAGGGCGCTGATGTCCTGCAGATGAGATCCCAGACCCACTGGCTGTCATTCAAGTGAAAACTTCGAAGCGTGGAAGAGATGGGAGCATTCTATAGAGGCTGCCTATCCCTGTGCACATGGATTCTGTCCTCTCTCAGCTGATGAGGCTTCTAGTAAATCCTGACAGGGTTCTAAAGCTAATTAGTAAACAGATCGTGAGCCTGTAGGGGGACGGTGGAGATCATTAGGAGCCATTACAGATTTACTAGGAACTAATCGTAATGCTTAACTAATTTCATTTCCTTTTTTTGGTTAGGGCTACTAGACTGGAAGACCAGGGAAGTGCCGTAGACATAATGTAACTGGATTTCAGCAAGGCATTTAACAGAGCCTCTTGATATCCTTGTGAACAAGATGGAGAGATGTGGGTTCGAAGTTTCCCATTGCCTCCAGGAAAGAGCGCAGACTTCCTAGTGTGGCGCCCAAGACCCCTTCCCGCCCGGCCTCTGCCCCTCAGCACCCTCTGAACTCGAGTGCCCTTACTTACGCCCGTGCCTTTGCACGTCTGCTCCCTCTGCCTGGAATGCCCTGTGCCACCTCCGCTTGCTGAGCTAGCGCTCCTCCCTAAACTTCAAACTCCAGTGCCAGCTTTTCCTGGTGCCTTCGAGCAGAGTCAGCTGTGCTTTCCTTGCTGCAGATATCAACATGATTTGTTGTGTTACCCTCCTCCCTAGACTGTGAGCTCAAGGGCAGGCTGTCGCGCTCTTCCTGTTTGTATCCCCAGTGTCTTCCACAGCCCCCAGCCCCTTCTGATTGGTGCTCAATAAATAACTTTTCAAATGAATTTCTTAAAATACAAAAGAGGAGAATTGTGAAATGTATGATTTGTTTAAAGTGATTAATTGAAACAGTTAATTTCAAACTCTCCCAAATCGTTCTATTTTACTAAATTCTAGATCTGATTTTTCATGGTTGGTAAATTCTTCCAGCATAGAAAGCGCTATACAGAAGAGAAGTTCTTCCTGCCCATTCTCTTATTCCCTCAGAAGACCCCACCCTCCATCAGATTTGTTCCATGCTTTTTGGTAATCTCAGTATAGACCCTGGACCCCAAAAACAGTACCTGAAAATGACACCAGTAGGGCCGCGGAGATAGCTCAGTGCTCTAAGCACCTGCCTCGGCAAGTGCAAGATTCGATTCCTGGTACCACATGCCATGCCAGCCCCGCTCCAGGCGCACCAAACTGGCCACCAAGATGGCATGGTGGTACATGCCTGTACTCCCAGCACTGGGGAGGCTGAAACAGGAGGATCACTGTGAGTCTGAACTGTGTAGTGAGACCCTAAACCAAAGGCATTAAAAAAAAAGACACCAGTAAATAGAACTTTAAAAACCCTACATAGCTTTAAATAGTGTAGTAATTAGTATGAGTGGAAGAGTCAGGCACCGTGGCTGTGTCCCAGCTCTGCTGCCACCTGATAATAGTGATTGTGGGCAGGTCAGCCTTGGCTTCCTCATCTGAGACGTGAGGACTGAAACTGCTTGGTGAGGTTATAAGTGAAAGCCTTGTAGCCCAGGTCCTGAACACACAATAAGGCCCTTAAACAGAAATGTTAACCATCATTGTCATTTCCACCCTGATGCTTGTTTATAGCAGTGGCCCTCTACTGGGGTGATTCTGCCGCAGAAGAGGGGCGGTGGTGTCTGGGAACATCTGCGGTGTCACGTCTGGGGTAGGGGCCAGAGGTGCTGCTGATGCCCGCCAGTATGTGGGACGGGCCCCCATGACAAGGCGTGGCCCAGCCCACTGTCTGCGGTGCCAGGTTGAGGAACCCTGTGTTACAGCTGTGTTCCCACTAAGTTAGAATTGTCCTTGTAAAACCGGGATAAGAAGGTTGAAATGTAAGAGTGTCTTACCCCTTCATATTCATATTGCTCAGTCTTAAATGAAGGGGTCTAATTCTACATCACCAGCTGTCTTCAGAACAAAAAATCGTCTTTGTTCAAAAACAATGTCTAGGGCCACACAGATAGGTCAGCAGACTAAAGCACCTGCTTAGGCAAGCGCAGGTGACAGGGATTCTATCCCCGGCACTACATGCCATGCTGGCCCTGCCCCTGGGGCATGCTGAGACAGCAACTGAGACTGGGCATGGTAGTGAATGCCTGTAATCCCAGGGCTTGGGAGGCTGAAAACAGGAGGATTACTACAAGTCCAATATGTGCAGTGAGACCTTGTAGACCTTTTACTAAATACATTTAAAAAAAAAAAGATTTTTATTCCTCTTGCCATGGATGATAAGATTTTAGTTAGACCTGTGGGTTGATGGTGGGAATTCAAAAGACCAGAAGAATGACTGGCACTACCAGATACATCGGTCTGGGTGAAAGTAATCACCGTGGCACACAGCTCTTGGGTGCCGTCCTTGGCCGTGGTGTCTATTCATAGCATACTTTCCTTCTAGGAAAAAAACGTGACTACCAGAGTCTAGGATGGCCCAGCCCTGACGAGTGCCTCAAACTCCGCTGGGTGGAGCTGACTGCCATCGTGAGTACCTGGCTTGCAGTTTCTTCAAAAAACATTGAGTGAGTATCTTCAAACCTGACCTTCCTTTGCAGCATTCTTATGCCAGGGAGCCCACGGGCCTCAGCTCACCTCAGGGAAGCCCCCTGTGTCAGCAGCTCACACAGGGGTCCCCTTCTGGAGCTGTAGTCACCAAAGGATGCATTGCTGGATGTAGCACCACCCCCCTCTATGGACTCTGCCCACTACAGGATGCCATGGATGTGCCTCCTTCTTTGTTCTGTCACCTACAGTCACATGGCTTAGTTTGAACCCAAGACCATATCCCTCTTTGTAGAAGTGTAAACGTCATATCTCCTGGGCATCATGCTTCTAATGCAGCCGGAGCAAATCCAGACTTAGCAACCCCTAGGGGCTGGGGAGATAGCCCAGTGGAATAAGTGTTTGCCTGGCAAGCACAGGGTCCTGAGTTCGATCCCTGGTACTACCAAAAAAAAAAAAATCTCTTTCTAGACTTAGAGATTCCTGCCAAGATACAGGCTCAGACAAGGGCTTGTTTTTTGTGAATCTTTTTTCTGCCCTGTGTTGCACTCTAAAATTTGCCCCAGACCTTTTTACTTTATAATCGCTCCTTGTCACACTGGTCTAGTCCCAGAAACTTCAGTCACCACTGATGTATCGACAACTCCCAAATCTGAATCTCCATACCGTCCTCCAAAACCCTGTCTATATGACCTTTGTGTCTGTACTTCTGGTAGGCTCCTCTAGTGCAAGAAAATAAAACTTTTGGCCAGCGAGATAGCTCATGGTCTGAAGCGCCTGCTTAGGCAAGGTCAGGGACCGAGATTCAATCCCCAGCACCGTATGCAGCACCAGCCCCACCCCCAGGGCAGGCTGAGCCAGACACATAAAAAAAGGAAACAGAACTCTCTTAATTGTCCATTGCCCATTGTCCAGCTGTTGGACAATCACTCCCTGTTGTTGGGACAAGATAATCTGACACCCACAGCTTCAAAGAGATGTTTATTTTGGCTCAGGTTCCAGAGGGCTCTGTCCGTGGTCAGCTGGCTCTGAGGCATGGAGGAGGCAGGCTCAGCCCTTGGCAGCCAGAGAGCAGAGAGACCCGCCTTCCACAGTCACCGCCCAGGGAGCATCCAGGTCCTGTCAGCATGTCCACTGTGAACTCTCCAGCCATGGATCTGCTGATGCTTGTAGCGCCCCCTGGCCCAGGCACCTTCCTGGCCCTATCTCCCAATACATGAGATTTTAAAGGACCTTTTTAGATCTCAACCATTACACCGTCTAAAAGACAACTGATTGGGGCTGGCAAGATAGCTCAGCAGACGCCTGCTTAGGCAAGCTTAGGCAAGCACAGGAACTGCGGTTCCATCCCTGGCCCACATGCCTCACCAGGCCCACCCTGAGGTGGCCACAGAGTCTGGGCGTGGTGGCACCTGCCTGTAATCCCAGCGCTGGGGAGGCTGAAAGCAGGAGAATCACCAGGAGTCCGAGCTACATAGTAAGACCCTGCAGCAACCAAAATACATTAAAGAAAAAAAGAGAGACCTGGTTTTGATTATTCTTATCTGGTTAGTAAATATCTCCAGCGGTGCCAATGCCATGAACCTGGGCATCATCTTCAGTAGTCTTGTCCTCTTACCCCTCAAACCTAGTGGTGACCAATTCGTAGCACTTTTACTTACTGAGAACTTTTCAAAATACTTTTCTCTGTCTCCTCCGCTGCCTCCTTATACCAAAGGACCACCTCTCTGGAGGCTCATTCCATAGCCACCTCGCTGGTCCACTTGCTTGGTTCCCTTTTGCCTCTGTTCCATCCGTTTGCTTCCATGCTCAGAATTCTTCCAATATCAGCCAGATCATCCTTAAGACGGTACAGCTCTGGGGATCAAGCCCAGGCTTCCTGCATGCTGGGCAGGTGCTCTCCCAGCTCTCACTAACTGCTGCCCAAAGCGGCCTCCGAAGCCTCCTGCCCTGCTCCCGGCCTGTCTCTGCCTTCAGCTCGGCCCTGCCTCCAGTCAGGACTTTGTCACGTGGCGTGGCCTTTGCCTGTGAAGGTCCCACTGATCCCACCTGCTTCATCCGTGCTCATCCTTTTGATTTCTCCTTAAGCCTCACCTCTTCAAGGAACCCTCTACCAGCCGCCCTTCCTTGTGCAGAGGATACTTACCCTGCCACAGCATATTCCCACTAGGCCCACGTCGCCCCCTTCTGTGACTTACACATCTGTAAGAAATGGAAGCCTCACAGAGCAGGACTGTGGCTCTGGCATCTGATGTGTAATAGGCGCCTAACAGATAAATAACAAGTGGATCAGGTACTGAATCAGTGTTCACCTAATATATGTTGAATTCTTTTTTTCTTTTTTTCTTTTTTTTTTCTTTTTGTCTTCTTGAGACAGGGTTCACTCTGCAGTTCAGACTGCCTTGAGCTCACTCTGTAGCCCAGGCTGATCTGGAGCTCAAAACGATCCTCCTGCCTCTGTCTCCCTGAGTGCTGGCATTACAGCCGGTGTGTACCACCACACCTGGTTTATAAAGCCTTTTCAATTTCAATTTTTAAAGTAAATTTTGCAGTGCCTCCTTGCCATAGCAGTGCCCGTGATACCGTTTAGCCTGAGTAGAGCGAGAAAACAATCGCCTGGGTTCATGAAGGGCATTTCTGCCCTGACGTCATGTCGAGTATCATGCACAGCTGCAGCTGTGCTAAACCGAGGCACCTTTATGAGTCTGTAGATGGCTCGTGAGAACAGGGCGCTGTGCATAAAAGAGAAAAGCTGGAACCAGTTGTAGATCTTTTTTTTTTTTTTAATGTATTTGGTAGAGGGTCTCACTATGCAGCTCAGATTCACAGTGATCCTCCTGTTTCCTCCTCCCCCAGTGCTGGGATTACAGCATGTGGTACTGAGAATCAAACCCGGGTCCTTGCGCTTGCCTCAGCAGGCACTTTGACTGCTGAACTGTCTCATGGCTCCCAGTTGCAGGTTTTATCCTCACCTTGGGGAGGGAGTTAGCGTAGGGAGCGAGGATCAGCTGGCAGTGAACGCCCTCTTCTCCACCTGAGAATCCCGGAGGCTAACACCGTCCTTCCTGTTTCCCAGCATCACCGAGCACATCGACTTTGCCACGCCCATACAGCAGCCGGCAACAGAGCCTCTCTGCAACGGCAACCTGCCCACCAGCATGCACACCCTGGACCACCTGCATGGCGTGTCCAACAGAGCCAGCCTGCACTACACAGGCGAGAGCCAGCTCACGGAGGTGCGTGCTCAGCCCGGGTCGCCTGCTGTGCCTTCAGGTCGCAGCCCCAGTGCAGCTGTTCTGCAGAGGGCGTGGTGGTCAGGTCTCTTAGCTGCAGATAAAACCTGGTTCCTTTCAGTCCCTAGGACTGAGCTTCTACTTACAACTCTGAGCTTTTATCTCTGATTTACGTGTGTGGTACTCTGTGTAACCACCAGACAGAGGCTCCTTGAGAGAAGTATTTGAGGCAGTTCATTGTCCCGTTGCAGTTCTTGAAAAGGAAAGAAGGCAAGGAGGACCCTCGTGGAGAAGATGGGCTGAATAAGCCTTGGTCAGATGTCCTGTACAGCGCACCTTCAGGAAAGAGACAGTAACGAGATGTGTATCAGAATGAAGAAGGTTTCCAATTACTAGAAACTATAAGTTATAGAACACTGTGTGATCTATCGTACTTTTCTATCGTACTTTATAAGGATCAAATGTATACATAGAAAAGTATTTTATTTTTTTCATCATTTATTTATTTACTTGGTATAGGGTCTCACTACACAGCTCAGATTTGTAGTGATCCTCCTGTCTCAGTCTCCCCAGTGCTGGGATTATAGGAATGAGCAGCCACACCTGGTTTTGGTGGCCCAAAAGGTGCGCCCAGGGTTCCAGGGCCAGCATGGCATATAGTAGCAGGAATTCAATCCAGGTCCTTGTGCTTGCCAGACAGGCATTTACACTGCTGAGCTGTCTCCCCAGACCAAAAAGTATTTGAAAGCATGTTCATTTTTACTCAGTGGGAGAGGGCTGAGGCAGTGACAGAGCAGCTGGAATGTGTCTTCCCTGACAGCCTCAAGGAGGACCACAGCATGTGTACACAGAAGCATCGGAAGCATCAGGTACCCAGCACAGTCTCAGCAGTACCATGTAGACCCTGCCTCCTTTTCACTCATCCACCTGCCATCTCCCTTCCATTCCAGGTATTGCAGAACCTTGGCAAAGACCAGTACCCCCAGCAGTCACTTGAACAAATTGGCACCCGAATTGCCAAAGTTTTGGAAAAAGTAAGTCATCCCACAAGAGCACTGGAAACTGTTGCCCACCTCTGACTTCTCCGTTGGGTGTTTTGTTATGTGTTTAGTGTAGGGTCTACAGGCTCTCACTACACAGATTGGACTCATAGTGATCCTCCTGTTTTCAACCTCCAAGCACTGGGATTACAGGTGCATGCCACCAGGCCCGGTCTCAGTCACTCAGCGCACCCCGGGGGTGGGTCCAGCACAGCACGCTGGGGATCAAACCAGTTCCCTGCATCTGCGAAGCAGGGGCGATCTAGCCAGCCCTTTGTCGGGTTTTTTGTTCCTGAATGGCTCAGACTCTTTAGTTCACTCTTGTCACTTGGTAACCAGCAAGAGGAGGCGAAGAAGCACAGGCAGGCGTTTCAGTCGCTTTCCATTATCTCCCCACCACGTGGTTGATAGTATGCTCCGGTGCTTCATGTGCCTCCTGTGGTGAAACTGACCTCGAGCCTTTCCACTGCGGCATGAGGGTGTCGAGGTGACAGTCCTAGAGCCCCACAGGCGAACTATACACAGTGTCAGGTGTTCTGCTCACGGTATTTTGGATCAAAGCCGGGAAACATCTTGAAATACTTTTCCTCTTGACACCATGATGCAAAGTATAAAGTATTCATAAAATTGCATTTTTAAAAAGCATACAAAAGATGTATAGAGAAAATCACTAAGACTATTCTGTCTCTGCATGGTATTTGTGTAAAGAAGAAGAGGTTTTAAATTTTAATTTGTTTAATTTATGGCAAAGAATCTCTCCATTCTATTATTATGCAACATTAAAGAGATTATAAAACAGTGATTAAG
>PVKN010015710.1:7176-18433 GCA_004027915.1 Capromys pilorides | reverse complement strand
CAATTACTGTAACTCTCCTACTTCATTGCTATTTTATTTTCTTCTCATTAAAATGAATAAAAAAGTAAATTAAATTCAAAATATTTTTACTTTGATCAATTTTACATTCTTATATCTGTAATCTGAACAACTACACTGGAGACAACAATGTGAAATATGTAACCCTCAATTGAATACTTATCATTATGGTTTTTGTTTGAAATTGTATATCATTTCTAATGTCATCTCTTAATTTTCCATTCTCTTTAAAATAAAAAAAAAATGTTTCTGTCCTAATATTTAAAAAGTACAGGGCTGGGGAGATAGCTCAGGGGTACAAGTGCCTGCCTGGCAAGTGCAAGGTCCTGAGTTCGATCCCCTGTTCCCCAAAAAATAAGAAGTGTATACTTGCTAAAATCAAAAAAAGCTGTAGCCTGATTACTCATGGAGGGTGATGCAGGCTCTCAGGTCATAGAGAGCCCTTGTCTCAGAATAAAGAAGTAAAAGGGCTGGGGATGTAGCTCAATGATAGAGCACTCTGGGGCATATGCCCAGTCTCATCAGACACAAATATAATTCTAAAAACATTTGTATGTATAATACATGGAGATAGAGACAGTTATTCTAAAATTTAGGTACATAATAAGGACTTTCAAAGAAAAATCACAATATTTGAGCCCTCAGAATACTGAGACAGAAAGACTACTACTATGAATTCAAGGCCAGCCTGGTCCCCAGAATAATACCCTATTTTAAAAGAAAAAAATCACAATAATTACCAATGGATATATAATTATTTCATTATGAGCTGATTAACATGAGCCATATCTTACATTTAACATAGTATATCTGGCTGTAGTACATTTTACACTTAGCAAAAGTATCTCTATATTCAAAAGATCCTATAGTCTAACACTTTGTGAAACAAATTTTCATTCATATTATGAAAGTGAAAGAGAGAGAATACTAGTTAGTTAGCTAGTTTTACTTTTTTTTTTTTAACTTACATGAAAGCTGAGCAGTCAATAACATTGCGACTTGGAGTCTTGAGGCCTTGCTGTTGAATAACAGAAGTAGACAACAAGGTGTTTTCAAGGTAAAAGATCTTTCCATCAAAACGTAAGAGCCCTGTGCATTGGGCCACTATAATAACAGCAACAAAAACACATTTAGAAATCATCCCTAAACATGAACACAGTTGAATATGTCATTGGGTGAAAAGTGAGTTCTTGGAAGGCACAGGCAAGAACGTTCAAAATATGAGTTCACCAAGTTTTTCACCAAAGCTGTAACCGACACAGGATTTGGATGAGCTGACCCATGACTGAGAATGGATACAATAGAACATGGACCAGGCTTTTGCCCACAGCACTTTCAAGCACAATGATTTTAATGAGAGTAACTGTTCCCTCTTGCCATATCAGAGAATATGAACTGATCCAACTGGTGGAACCAACAGTCAAACTAAAGTTAGTTGTCATGTGATATATCTAAAGGCCTTACAACAAGGAACAAATCTAAAGTAGGCCAAATAGCTCGCTACAGATGTCATTGTGGGAAATTCCTTCTGTGTTTTCTGACCAGTAAAAATAAATAAATAGTTAGATTCTACAATTAGATTCTACAAAATAAATTCTACAATTCCTCTGACCCACCTACAAATGTATTCACTCAGTAAATGGATACTGAGTGCATTCTTTGTGCACGCCGTTGATGATGCTGTATTTGATGAAGTTCATAAGGCCACTGCTAAGGACATTACATTCTCATGGGAGAAAGACAAGCTGTAAATAAACAAGTAAATAAGAAATCATTAGGTATGTTATCCATAGGATGAAAACAGACTGAAAGGAAAGAAAATGATGACGTAGATGTGCTATGTGGGAGTCCAGGGAAAATCTCACTGAAGAGGTGACATTTCAGATGAAATGACAACATGAGAAAGAATGTACCATGTGTGTAGATTTGAGAGAACCAGAAGAGCTGGTTTGAAGACACAGAGAGGGAATGATGTTAGTGTTGTGGAGAACTGATTGTCTAAAGTTGCAAGAATAGCTACAATGTGGAAGTCCCAGGGGCCTCAGAGAACTAGGAGAGGGGTGACAGAAAAGTTTGATATTAAACAATGATGACATAATGTATGCTTTTAAAAGTTCACTCTGGTTGCTACAGAGAATGCTGAAAGGAGAACTATCTCATAAGAAAGCATTGTGGTGGCTCAAAAGAAGTCTCATGCTTTCCTAAGGTAGCAGCCATGAAAATGGAGAGAAATGAAGATGTTCTGTGTATTGTTTACATGTAGAGTCAAGCATTGATAGGTGAATGGCTTTTGTGGGGTGAGTGAAAGGGAAAATCTTTGGCTTAAGCAATTGACTGGGTATGGTTACAGTTTTCCAAAATGGGAAGAAAGAGGCAGGAAGGATATTTAGGATATTTTCAGATGGGAAAGACTGGAGAGCTCCGTATTGATCATACAAAGTATCAGATGGTCCTAAATGTCCTCCATGAAGATGTCAAGCAGGCAAGTAGCATTTCAAGGTCTGAGGATGCAACATAATGAAAAGGAAAGATCCGGAAGTCATCAGCATATGAAAATGGATGGAAGCAATAACAACACTGGGAAGAGTCACATAAGGACTAGGAGAGAAGTGAAGACTACAGGATCCTGATTCACTTTCACATTAGAAATCATTTAGTGGAGATGGACCTAGTGAAGGACATTGAAAAAGGGGCTAACTTGATAGTAGACTGAAGGAAATCCAGGAGAATATGGCATCCAGGGAAAAATGGAAAGGACAGTGCAGTGTATCCAATGCTTCTAAGAGATCTAATAGGATGAGAACAGAAAACAAGCATTTAATTCCAAACAAAGAAAATCACAGGCCTGGGAGATACCTCAATAGAATAAGCACCTGACTGTTAAGCTTAGGGTCCTGAGTTCAATACCCGGTACTGCCAAAAAAAAAAAAGACATGCACTGGGCCAGTGAGATGGCTCAGTGGTATGAAGTGCCTGCTTAGACAAGCTTAGACAACTGCAGGGACCACGGTTTGATCCCCAGCAACACATGCTGCACCAGACTCACCCCCAGGGCAGGCTGAGCTGGCCATAATATAAAAATAAATAAATAAATAAAAATAAATCACATGTAAGATTGCAACTGCATCCCCAACCATAATGTTCCTCTAGCATTTAAGGGCTTGGGAAGACTCTTTAACACTAAGTTAACAATATTGTGGCTCTTTCTGGGTGTGGTGACTCATACCTGTAATCCCAGTACTTGGAAGGATGAGATAAGAGTATTGTTGTGAGTTCAAGATCAGCCTGGGCTGCAAAGTGAACTCAAGGCCAGCCTGAACTGCATAGTGAGACTCTGTGTCAAAAAAGACCAAAAAAAAAAATAAATAAATAAAAAATAATAATAATAATAATAATAATAATAATGTGGTTATTCAAGAAACTAAAAGTACCATTTGATCAAGCTATATACACTCCTTAGTTCTCACCTGAAGGAATTAAAGTTAGCATACCTTATGGTTACCTGCATGCCCATATTTATTGTAGCATAGCATACAATAGCCAAGATATAGTGCTAGTCTAGGTAACCATCAACAGATGAATAGATAAATAAAGCATGATATATATACACAACTAAGCATTATTCAGCCATAAAAAGCATGCAATTTTATCATTTGCAGAAAAATGGATGGAGCACCATGTGGAATAAAATAAGCCAGACTCAGAAAAACAAATATTGCATGCCTTCCCTAATATGTGAACTCAAAAACCATGACAAGAAAGTAAATGGGAAGAGAAAGAAGGAAGGAGAGTGGTACAAGGATGAGTACTAGTAAGTGTGCCCAAATGTATTCTATATACTGGACCCCTCCAAAACATGGGGAGGCAGTAATGAGGGTGATTAAAGTGTGCTATGGATGTGTACAACTCTGCCAAAGCAAAGGCCATCCATCTATATAGCCAATGTACACTAATACAAGGTGTGAAAATTATCATCCAAGAGGTCTAAACTCTCACATTGAAAGTTACTGGATAGGACACTTTATGACTTCCTAGAAGTAAAAATCACAGGTATATTCAGCAATAAGGCAGATAAAAACGTGGTCTTGGCAGAGTCACCTAAACAAGTGGACTGATAGAAAAGTCGAGAGATAAGTCTCAAGATAAATGTAATGATCGCAATGAGTCATAATGAGTGCAATGAATGCTCATTCAATAATGGCACACCGTCAGGAAGTAAGAGGTTTACATAAGCTGGTACCGCTCTAGAAATTAGACTCACTGATAGCTATCTTGTAACTGTTGAGAGTCATTGCCGCAATAACTGGTGTTGGGTACATGGCACGCTTGGAACAGTAATTCTGTATGACAGAATTGTTTTCAGTAAGGACAAAAATTTGGTAAAGCTGATTAAGGATGGTAAAACCTTTTGAAGACATGAGTAAGCCTGAATCGAACAGCTCTACATTAAAACAAATAATAATTTGGCAGTGGGGGAAAAACGAAGATAGAAGATAATATGAAGACATTTGGGAAGTAGAACTCACTTTATAGAGACATCGGAAAGAGACTGGAACCTCAGTATCTCACACTGAATTTTTTAAATTATGATGTTATAATATAAATTGGCTCATCATTATCAAAACTTTAATACAGTTTTATGCAAGGAAGTACCTCATGTTCCTGCAGAAAATATCTATAGTTTCTAACATTTAGGGATTTCCAAATTATAAAGTCAATTCATTACTCAAATATTCTACAATTTACCTTACAATTGAGGAGCCAAGTCCAGTAACACAGACTTGCTATCAACGTTTTAAAAATCTAACTTGTAAATGATGCACAGACAACCAAGAATTATGACATTCAAAGAAAGCCTGTAACACAAAAGATAAAAACATCAAAGCAGAAGCAAGGAACCACCAAAGAAATAAGACACAACACACTCAAAAGAAAGCTTTAATCCAGCTATATTTAATGACTTCAGAAAGATAAGATAAGCTATTTGTCCTTACAGCAAGGTCAGGGTGCTGCTCAGGAAAAAAAGAATATGCAGATATTTTTGTTAGAAAAAGAATTCTTAGAAATTTAAATATGAAAGCTAAAATAAAGTGTGTTGGGGGTCTGCGCTTGAGAGAGCAACAAAAACAGAGAGGACAGAGTTAGGAAATAAAGCTTAGGAAATACCGCACATTTTTTTTAAGAAACAAAAACAGATGAGATTAGAATGTTAGTTCAGCAGGCCTAACATTCTACCAAGAAGATCCCGAAGGAAAAACTAAAACACACACACACACACACAGACACGTCCACAAATCTCCCTGTCAAGGGCGAATGTGAATGTTGCTTGCCATTTAAGGTCTAAATGAAGGTGAGCACCCATGTGCTTTTCTCAGGAAATCATCTACAATCTGTATTTTACCTAAAGTGAGAGAAGCTTAGGAAGGAAGAAATAATATCCAGAAAACAATGAGCTAGCACTGGAGGAAGATGAAAAAATCCCCTCTACAATCATGAAAGCGAGTCTTAGCACGACAACAGTGCTCAGGTCTAGAAAGCAAGCGATGCAGATGCAACCAGAGGGCAGCCTTATATAAGAGAAAGACTCAGTTAAGAAAGCAATGACCTGATGGGATTCTCTGATCAATCTGCCTGTGTAGAAAGTTGTGTATCAAGCAGCAGCACTGTGCCCCCGGGGCGATTGCCTGGGGCCCAGCCCTGTCCTTACATCCTTACAACCTTGTGCGCGCCAGTTAACCCCTCTGCTTCCTGTTTCCCATCTATCAAATATGAATCAGAGAATTAGCCCGCAAGAGCTATTATAAAAATATACCACAATACATAATGCATTTAAAAAGTAGCTTGGAGGTTATAGCCTATGGAAAAGCTGAGAAAGCTGAATATGTACAGAGAAGACTGAGTGCTTTTTTTTTTTTTTTTAAATAAGCACATTATCAGCTCTAAGAAAATTAGTAATAGAACAAGAAAGGAAATGTAATGATAGTATGATCTTAGGTTCAGCAATAAGCGTTTCCATTATCAGAATAATTCAATTCTAAATTAAAATGCAAACAGCATGGAAGAAAGGAAGGGTAAAAGGATACAAGAGGGAAAGCTTTGTCTACCAGACCACGAAATGAATGGAGGTAGCATTCTATTTAGAATGTGAAGTTAAATAGTGACATGAATGGCTAAATGCGTTTGAAAGGCACAAGAGAACAGGCTTAACTGTGGCCATTTGTTCAAAATGGTCAAAGGCGAGCGAGAGAGGCAGGAGGCCCAGCGCTGCTGCAGAAATCTCACCACAACAGACTCCCAAGGTGGGGAAGTCGGTGAAACCCTTGGCACAAGATGACGTTTGCATCCGTGCAGGACCGCCCACTTGGAGGACTCAGTCCACGGAGGTGTTAGCTACTTTTCTCCTTGCTGCGACAAAAGACACGACACCCAAAGCCAAGGAAGGAAAGGTGCACTTAGCTCCCAGCTAGTGGAGGTTTCAGTCCATAGCTGGCCTCAAGGCAGAGTAGCACAGGGCAGAGGGCAGCAGCTCAGGGGGCAGAAGACAGCGAAGCGTCCAGAGTAACGGGAAGAAACAAGGCTCTTCCTGCTCCTTCTATCTTATCCATGCTGCTGGGATTAGGGCAGCACTGATCCAATCAGCGATCCAGCGATTACCCACCATTAATTCCAGCACCCTAGTTCTAGCATTGAACCATGAATCGTTCACACACTCTAGATTTAGCTACCTCAGAAAAAGCCTACTCCTACAATGCATGAGGCTTGAGCGGCCACCTAGACACAAAGCCTAACAGCAGGCCCAAGCATGGTTCTCCAGGCCCTGAAGGCTCTTTTCCTGCATGCAAAAGAGACCCACAGGGATAGCTTAATCCTGAGTCACAGAGACCTTTTCTTTCCTTTTTTGATTTCTACAGCATAGGACATGAGTTTGGCTTGATACTACAATCAACCCTAAACCAAACTAAATAAAAAGAATACAGTTTGGCTTAAAATTGGCATTTAAAAACAGGTGACTAACACACAAAGGAACAAATACCACAGAACTTCTCTGACATTGGATGGAGAAGGAAAATTCTGCCAAAAAAACAATTAGATGGATGAGAAACAGAAGCCATACAGGATGTCCACCTAAGGACCAAGCTGATATGAGGTCCAATTTATTGATTGACTGATTGATTGATTGATTGATTGATTTTCTGTGTTTAGAACAGGGTTTACAGGGTCTCACTGTGTAGATTTGACTTGTAATGATTCTCTTGTTTTCAGCCTCCCAGAGGACTGGGGTTATAAGCATGTGCCACCATGCCCAGCCTCAAGCGTGCCCTGTGGGCGGGGCCAGCACAGCAGGCCTGGCAGGCCTGGGATGGAACCCAGCTGCTGTGCTCTGCCTAAGCAGGCCCTTTAGTCTGCTCAGCTTTCAGGTTGGCCTTTATTTTTCTTATTTTAAAAAGAATAAAAAACTGATTCAAAAAAATATTAGAAGCAATACATAATTTCAAAAAACAAGATGATAGGAATTCAGCAATGGTTGTTATATTATATATTGTTGTCTTCAAAGTAGTCATTCAAATTACCATACATAAGCATGCAAAATTGGTCAAAAATATTGAGCAATGTTACTTTCAATAAAGCAAAGCAGCCACCTAAAGACTCCTAGAAGTAATAAACAAATTCTGTAGCTTAGTTGGATAGAAAGTCAGCACTCAAAAACCCATAGCCTTCTTATGTACAAACAACAAACGCACTGAGAGCAAAATTAGGAAAACAACACCTTTCACAATAGCATCCAGAAAACTGAAATTCTTAGGAAGCAAGCTAACAAAATAAGTAAAATATCTATATAGTGAAAATTATAGCATAAGATTGGGAAACAAGATTGAAGAGGATTTCAAAAAAATGGAAAGATATTCCTTGCTCATGGATAGGAACAACCAACATTGTGAAAATGGCCATGAGGCCCAATTTTTGCCTGAGCTCTCTGTGACATTTCAAGGTTGAGCCCAGCTGTGGACACCCAGGTGCTGGTGGCAGGTTGGTATAGCGCAATTCTCCACCAGGTGTGTCTCCATCCCTAAGCAGGTCCCTCAGAGGCCGCTGGTGTCCACACTATCATTCAGGGCTAAACAGAACCACAAGACTAGCCAGCATGAGGAGGTAGCTTCTTCAGATATTTTCCTGCCTGCAGGACAGATGTGCTAGGACTTCAATGAAGTCACTGGCATTTCAACAGCTGAGCTACAGACAGCTACTCCAGAGACCCAAGGGCAGACCTAGGGGCCTTGTATTTTGTGTTGTAATGTGGCAATGCTCTTACTGATGCTGGTTCACAACAGAGGCACAGGACCTCTGGGATGGGTTGTGAGATGATCATATTTCCAATAGAAACCATTTGATATAGTCTTGGGGATGCCTTGTTGGGGCATAGAAACAACCAACAAACCACCTGAGGATAAAATCCAGCAAAAACACAACCCAATAGGCATTTTACAGCAGCCATAGGAAATGAAGATTTAAAAGAAGCAAAATAGGTCTTAATGGGGTGCTTTGTCTGGCACCATGAGGTAACAGGACAATCAGGTGGCCTACATGAATTCAATAGCAATGGCCAGATCAAAAGGTCCAGTCCAGTCTTCAAGGCCAAACATCTAGAATTATCTGAATTGACCCAGGCCTATCTGGAAGAAGGGAAAGAGCAACTAGAAAAGAAAAAGAAAGGTTGCAGGGCTTTGGCTGAATTTGAAGAAAAAAAATGAATGAGAATTGGAAGAAAGAACTAGGAAAGCACAGAGAGAAATTATTAGGCAGAAATGAGAGCTCATCCAAAAACAAACAAACAAACAAAAAAGACAGAGAAAGAAAAGAAGAAATCTGTAGGTACCCATCTTCTTCATCAAGTTCTGATGCTTCTGGCAGTTCTTCAGATTCTGAGGATGAGGAAAAGAACCAAGCAAGAAGAAGGAAAAAAAAGAAGAACAGTTTGTATAAATCTTCTGAAAGCTCCCTATCAGAAACTGAGTCACGCAGTAAGGATAGTTTAAAAAAGAAAAAGAAGTCAGAGGATGCAACTGAGAAAGCAAAGGACATTAAAGGACTTACCGAGAAAAGAAAGATGTATCCTGAAGATAAGCCTTCTTCATCTGAGTCCTTGTCAGAATTAGATTATACTGAAGAGGTACGAGAGAAAAGGAAAAGCAGCAAAGAACAAGCAAAAGCAACAGAAAAAAAAAAAACAAAAAAAGAAAAAGGATAAGAAACACAGTAAGAAGAAAACAAAGGCTGCTAGTTCAAGTCCTGAGTCACCACAGCATTAAAGCAAAAACCAGGACTCCCCTATGACGAAAGTACAGTGTCTAAAGAAATCCCAACTGTGAAATTACAATATATTTTCTAATGTGTATGAATTTTCTTCTACTTAGAATTGGTCCCGGACTACTCAGTAGGCACTCCAGTGCCACTAGGCGAAGGGGCCAAAATCATTGCTTGCTGCTTTAACATCTGCTTTTTCTCCTGCACCGCAAGATAACCTGGGAGATAACATACTGGAGTCACATTTGTGGGTAAAATATTTGGGAAGAAAACTAATATTTTTGACTAGAGATATCTAGTGATCAACAGAAATGAATCTGGGTACATCTTAAGACGTAATCGGAAATGGCCAGATGACTCTAGTTAACTTTTTATTTTTATTTATTTATTTTTTATCTTTTTGAGACAGGGTCTTGCTATGCAGTTCAGGCTGGCCTTGAGCTCACTTTTGTAGCCCAGGTTGGTCTTGAACTCGCACCGAACCTCTTGCCTCAGCCTCCCAAATGCTGGGATTACAGGTGTGCCACAACGACTGGCTCAAAAGGCAGCTCAAATGCTCCTGAGTTTTTTTTGTTTTGTTTTGTTTTTGTTTTTTTGTTGATGTGTGTGTGTGCAGGGTCTCACTACTCAGCTCTGACTCATAGTGATCCTCCTGTTTCCTGCCTCCCAAGTGCTGGGATTACAGGCATGTGCCACCATGCCCAGACTCCGTTGCTGGCTCAGTGTGCCCAAAAGCAAGGCTGGCATAGCAGGAGGGGCCAGGAATTGAATCCTGGCCTCTGTGCTTCCCTAAGCAGTGCTTAGCCTGCTGAGCTATACTGCCAGCACTTCTAGTTAAATTTTTTAAAGTAGCAATTAAACTAATATTTTGAAACCCTTTCTCTGTAGATAAGTGTATCTTAATTTTCCCCCCTTGTATACTTTTCATTTACCTCAGGGAGGAGCTTTTAGGGTGGAGGGAGGGGTGGCTTGCTATCTCTTTAGCTAGCAGCATAGGTGCCTCTGGTCCTCACACTTCCTGCTGTGGTGGACACAGTGGCCATGCTTCCTGGGGAGGTCAGAGCTGGGCACGAGCCCTCTTGCCCTTTATTGGACTTAATGGCACCTGTGGACTTTGTCATCTGCTGCTTTGAGTGAACCAGAGATATAGCCCTGGGCAGCACGAGAAAGCCCCAGAGCTCTGGGTTTACTTCCACACCAGCAAATGCTGAGTGCTTTTTAGCTTGAGAATGTGTTACGTCATTTGAATTAAGTTTTGACAGTACTTCGACTCTGGAGAGGAATTGTTTCATATAGACACTGGTACTTTTTGAACTCAATAGCTGAAGATACTAAAATGCATGTTTTATATTGTTATGTTTTAATCACTCAGGAAATTTTTATGTAACCAATGATAACTATTTTATTTTTCGGGTGAATGTTGTTCAAGCTGCAGTGTTTAGCTTTTTGTAACTCTTATTTGTACTGTTTCAAGTTCATTACTATGTTTAACGGCACCCTTGACAAGATATTTAGCTTATTAAAAAGCAGACTTTGAGTTTTTGTTTTAAACAGCTTCATGTTGAAGCTGAGACTGACAAACAAGTTGAGAGGCAGGCCTGGTATGCTGTGTCTTTTTATATAAAGCTGTTGCCAGAATCTTGTAGCTGAAGTATTTTAAAGATTAGAAATTCTGCATAGGTACACGGGCCTTAGATTTCTATTTCCCATGGATCTTGCTGTTTTCAAGAGTGTCCAGGAGCTATGAGCTTTAGGGGCTAATTCTGTAAGAATTTTTCTACAAAACCAATTCAGGCCAGCCATTTTTTTCAAGGAAAACTTTCCATTTTATGGCCTTACTTTCTCCTTTTACCAGAGTCCATGGTTAAAAAAAAAAAAAAAAAGTGGGGGGGATTGGGAAAGTAAAAAGAGTTTTTATACTTTATAAAACGCCCAT
>PVKN010015709.1:0-18421 GCA_004027915.1 Capromys pilorides | reverse complement strand
TAAAATTGCATTTAATAAGACATAACATTGTGACAGCTTCAAAGCACATTAGTAGTGCATTTCTAGTATTGAATGCGATGCATATTGTTGTCCTCCTAGTGGTTACGCGGAGCACGGGGTGTAAACATGATAATTTTTCTGATCATTATTGGTACAAAAAATTTCTTCTCATTGAACTAAGAGAAAGTAGTTCTATACATGGAAACTTTTATTTTGTCTCAGAAATCCATCTATGGTCTATTAAATTTTTCCCATTAATGTCCTTAAAATATTTATCTGTGATGAGGAAAAGCTTCTAAAAATTGCACATTTTTTGTTTTGAACTTTTCAGGTCTTGAACCACCATCTAACTATAATGCTTGGGTCAAGAACTAAAGTAACCTTTAGCAGCCAGAGAATTAGACAGAGGAGAAGCAGCCCAACTCCACGGAGAAGACATGGAAGCTCCAGTCTGTCTCAGCATCATAGCCAGTCTATCCTAGACAGCCCTGTGATTGGAGGGGAGTCCCCCAGGTACTAACTACCCACAGACACAGCTGCAGGGATAGATACTCTTACCTGTGTGGGAGACACTGTCACTCCTCAAGCCAGTGGACACCAGTTATTGCACCAATGGTGCCAGCCTTTTGAGAAGCCATTATCATGGCGGTTTCACCTGTCACTTCATGCACTTCAGAACCAATTGTGCTGCTGGACCACATCCTGAAGAATTTGAAGGGAACTCATTTGAACCACAAGCCAAAGACTCCGTTAGCCCAACTCTGGCTTCACAGCAGATTTCCAAAATGAAAGCTAAGCACAAGGTTAGTTCCCATCCTTTGGCTGTTCAGTCAGTTCTCAATTGGGAAGGCTCTAGAAGAGGAGGAAGGTGATAGGACATTGAACTCAAGAAGAACATGACCTAGTGCAATCCATCAACTTTGGTGTTGTATGTTATTTGTAGGTGCCAAAAGAAATGACGAGAAGACCTGATGAAGGTAGCTCAGAAGAGCTCACTGAAATTCGTCCCTCAGTGAGCCAAGAACCCCAAAAGCAACTCAGCTTTATTTTGGCTAGTGAACATGATCTCGTGCATAATCATTTTAGTGAAGGAGGACCTTGTGCTCAGTCACGAACGTCACCATGATTTCTATTAACTTCCATCCCTTCCCTATCATCAGTTTCACACAGGGGTCAACCATTAGCATTCCAAGCAAGGGAGAAAGCAACAAATACAAAGTTCACAGGCGAAGCTGCTATCTATCACCTGGAGTCCCAGTTTTCTGGGACTCTCCCATCCCAGCTTCCTGGGATTTTCAGCAACAGACCACAGCCGTTCCTGGGCCCCGTTCACTACACTCTGTTTCTTAAAATGCTAGTTAGGCTACACTTTGGCTTGCTGAGAAGAAGCTTCCCAATGCAGAACAGCTTCTGATACAGCTGAGAGAGCAGAAGAGACCTCTGCACCCAAATATGGGAGCAGCTTAGAGAAAGCACAGTGACCACTGATGTCCTGCCGGGTGACACACACAGACCTGGAAGCAGAGCCAAGGAGAGGGAGGCAGCAGGTCCTGACGGCTGGCATCTCTACTCGCTGTGTGTTGAGCACGAGACAGTGCCAGAGGAACTAAAAAGACAAACCAAGGAGCGGAAATGGCAGCTACAGGAATAAGAAAGAACACGTATGAGCAGAGCGTCACTAGCAGGGTATCCATGGCACGTTTAATTTCTGATGCAATGATGTCATCACCTTTGAAGTCACTGTCCAAGGCAGAGCTATTCCAACAGAAGGGGACCCTAGCCTGAGCAGGGAGACCCAAGAACAAGCAGAAACTTGGACTGGCGGCAGAGTAGTTCTTGGCAGCCCAGGCACCCAGTGGGAATCATGGAGAGTGAGCTCCTCCCAGGGCCCCGCGGGCAGAGCCTAGGGTGCACAGGGAGCCCTGCTTCCCTTTGGGACACTGTGGGACAGGTAGCTGTGTCATCCCGAGCATCGGAGCAATCAGTGTCTGTTCACTGAGCTGCAGGCGAGAGGGTTGCACCAATGTCACAGGGGAGTGACCAGAGGCAAAAGGACCCCCAGGTCTGAATCCCACGGGCCCTGGAGAGCATCAGAACCAGAACTGGCCAGACAGTAGGGCTGCACATCCTCTGGAAAATTGTGTGCAGAATTTAAATCCTGCCACTGGAACAGAGCCTTTTTCAGGACTGGTATTTCCCTTGCAGGAAAATGCTTGGGCTGGGCCCCGGAAATGCTTGGTGGGCTAGCAAGAACGGGAGCCCAATTGCTGCGACGGAAGGTGACAGTATCACAGTCCAAGTCTGGCCAGGGCACAGTCCTTTTTCACCTGGCTGGGTGCAAGGAGATCGTTCTCAGGCCCAGTGTCCAGCACAACATGAACATCTTCTTGGAACACTCACTGGAGCTGGGGGTCAACTGCTGGGGGCCGGGAGATAAGAGAGAGCCCTCTGCAGAAATCAGAGACAGGGGAGAACAGGAGAGGAGCCAAGGCTGGGAAAGACGCAGAGCAAAGGACAGCAGCAGCCAGTGGGAGGGACAGAGAAAGAGCCAAGGCGGTGCCGGCCAAGCTGTGGGAGCCAGCCAGGGGCTGCAACAGAAACCAAGACTCTAGCAGATCCTAGAGCGGAGTATGATTGAGAAGGTTGGGCCTGGGACTCAGACTGGGAAACCGAGGCTCTGAGTGCGAAGACCAGAGCCAGAGCGAAGAGGCCGTCAGGACCTCCGGTGTGGCAGCGCCCTGCTCAGGCCTAGCTGTCCAAGGGCCCAGCTACGGTGATGATAAGAGAGTCAGTGGCGAGTTAGGTATCAGCCCAAGCTAGGAGAGCGGCATCTGGGCCCAGGGCAAACTGCACGAAGACACTGACCTAAGTTCCTGAAATCCAGAGACGAGCAGCAGCTCCCCTTCCACGTTCCCATCCTACCCATTGCCAGAGCCCTGGAACCTGCACTGCGTGCCTTGGTTTGCCTAAACTCCATGTGACCTGTGATCCTCCTGCCTGATATAATTGGCCTGATTTACATACGTTTATAGCAGCTTTGGGCACTACCCACTCTGGCTTCAGTCAGCAGGCTTCTTTTTTTTAAGACAGGGTCTGGTTATGCAGTTCAGGCTGGCCTTGAACTCACTTTTGTAGCTCAGGCTGGTCTCGAACTCACACCGAACCTCCTGCCTCTGCCTCCAAGTGCTGGAATTACAGGCGTGTGCCACCACACCCAGCTTCAGCACATTTCTCTGGAGGACTATAAAATTTCAAAAATGCCTCCATCGGCCACAAGGTGGCGTCCCACGATTACTTAAGAAGCCACCCACTCCTGTCACAGGCCTAGGCCACTCCACTGCTGTAAAGCACACAGACATTAGTACTGTGGGCAGTCTCCACCTCTGCCTCTACCCCTTTGGGCCTTTCCCCAGCCCACTGCTCTCTGCAGAAGAGCTCCTTTGCTCATTGCCCAAGAAGTACGTGCCGAATCATCTACTTCCTGACTCTTCTTCCCTTGCAGATTTTCTTGGGGAGGACTCAGGGTCAAGGTCCTCAAGGATTGGGGCACAGGCCAGCTCATCTTGCATCTGGGGCTGATCTCTTGACTGTATTTGTTTGAAAAGAGTTTCTGTGGGCCAGCTTCGTTTATAGAAGTGCAGGCAGGCAAGAATTCTTCTTTGATTTTACTGTGGAGCTTGGAATTGAATCCAGAGCCTTCACACTGAGCTCCATCAATAAACAGAGCCATTCCCTGTCTTCATCGGGGTCTGGGAAATTTATAATTGTAATCCCATGGAAAAGTTATTGGGATTCCAGAGAGTTAAATTCCAAGCTACCACTACCCATCCACACATAATGAGAATAAGGACACTGAAGAATATTTACAGTTGTGGGCAGCCCAGGGGGTCCTAAATCCAGCTAGAGCGATCGCTAACAGGGACAAAGGCCTTGATCCAGGACCTAACAGGGTTTTTAGTAATTCATCGAGAAGGGAGTGGCTCAAGACGAGAGACTGCAAGAGTAGTGGGGATTTGGGAGTGCTGCGAGCTGTCCTAGGCAGGTGGTCTGAACTCACCTCTGCAATATGTAGAGAGAGGACTTGCAGAAGGAGTAGCCCGCGTAATACCGTTGTAGTAAGAGCTAATGTTTTGAGGCCGGTGCTCCACCGCTGATGGGCAGCGTTCTAGAGGCTCGATCCCGGCCCATAGCGTGGAGCACGGCTCTCCATCTCTCTGAGCTCACACAGGCTTTTTGGTAGTGCTGACTGTTCTCTTGCTGCAAAGCCTGCACTCAGCACCATGGCTGGACCCATCTGCACCGCGTAAAGCCAACTGAAAGGATAAGGAAGGGCCCTAGCCCATTTCGTACTTATCGACCCATGGAAGAAGGGCCGGGTTTAGCCAAAATGGAAATAATTGCTTTTATTCAAGGGGAATTGTCTGCGTGGTCCTTCACACACCAAGAGCCCTTTTTGGTTTTCTATTTTGAGGCAAGGGTGTCACTAAGTCTCCCATAATGGGCTTGTCCTTCCAGCGTTCCTGCCTCCGTCTCCCCCGCATGCTGGCAAAGTCCTTTTAAAAAGTGAGGATACTAAAGCATCCTGATCAAAGAAGAGTTTTTGAGATAACTATACAAACTTCCTATAACATTCTGGACTTCAAAGACTACCATAAGTTTGGATATACGGGTTTCTCACTAAGTTTCACAGGCTTGCTTTCCATGGTGGGGGCGTGGTCGTCCCGACACGGGGCGGGGCCATCCTGCACCTGGGCGTGGCCTCTCAGAGGCGTGGTCAGTGGGCTGAGCAGGCGGAGGGGCGTGGCCGCGTCTCCAGCGCTCGCGCAGCCGAATGGGCGGGGTCCGCAAGGCTGAGAGGCGGAGGGGCGTGGCCGCCCGCGGCTTTGGCGCTTTGCGAGCTGCGCAGGCGCACTGGGCGGCACGCGGCGGCTTCTGTGGGAACTGAGCGTCCTGCACGTGTCCGCGGCGTCCGTCCGAGGTCCGGCGAGGAGCGAGCCCCGCGGAGAACACAGACGGCGGGGACCTGGGCCGGAGCTGCGGGCCGGTCGGGCGACGGGGTGCGGGGGGCGCAGCGAGGGCTGTGCGGCCGCGGGCTTCGGGAAGTTTCCTTTAGTTGTCAGAGGCTCGGGACTCTCCGCGTGGCCGCGCTTTATACTTGGGGCCGTTCGCGTCAGGCCGAGGGGCTGCCTTCTCCTGAGCTTCACCGTGGCGCAGGTTCTGGCCCGCAGCGAGGTCCACCCGCTGAAGGACGGCGGGCCCGAGGGCTGTCCGCAGGGTCCGGCTCTGGCCCTCGGCGCTTTCCGCGGCGTCTCCCGTCCACCTCGGGGAAGGGGTCGGGTCTCCAGTGCTCTCGCGATGTGTGCCTTTCTCCTCGCAGTTCACGGGGTTGCCTCTGCCTCGACCCCCGTTGTCTTCTTTCTTCCCGAGAGTGCAGCTCCCCGTCCTCCTAAGTGGCCCGCATTGGATTAGAAGGTGACCCCATCCTGGGCAGAATTGCTGGCTCTCAGTCTTGCTTTAGGGGTGACGGACCCGCAGCACCTCTTTTCCACAGTGTCCGCAGGTTATCTTCTCCATCCTTTCCCTGTGTGTCTAAGGTGAATTTGTGAGTTCTGCCAATCGCTCCTTACGAAACCATGTGATTTTGCTGAATTTCACTCTTCCTGTGGTGGTTTATTCACTGGTCTCGCGAGCTCCAGGTTTCACTTGTCTTCCTTGTCCCTCTTAGGTCACAATTCTGGGTTGCCACCTCCTTTGGCCTCTGAGCAGCTGTGATAGGAAATGGCTGTGCCTTAGCCCAGTCCCTTGCTCCCTCTGTGTGCAGATCAGATTGGTCCCCAGGGTCCTGTTCCTTTGGTCCGAGGACTTCATTAGCATTTCCTGTTGTGCGGGCCCACTACGGATAAATGGATAAATCGTTCTGGTTTCTTGTTTTTCTTTTTTCTTTTCCTTTTTCTTTGGTGCTATAGATCAGACCTAGTTCCTGGCTAATACAGACTGAAGGTGCACCACTGAACTGCACCCATCTCTATTTACCTTGTGCATGTTAGAAAACACCTGTAGTTTGAGAAAATACGTATTCGGAGGTGGAGAATTATGAGGCAGTTCTTCTCCCGCAGCACATGTTAGATGTCACGCGGCTGTGTCTGACTTACACTGTGACAACGTCACTGCAGTTAGCCTTCATCCCTTTGTACGTGAGAGCTCTTTTCTCTGGCTATTTGAAGATTTTTGACCAATTTTCAGTGTTTGGATTAGGAGACTTGATATTGATTTCTTGTTCCTTGTGTTTGAATTTGCTTAACTCTTTGAAGTGAGCTTTGTAGTGTTACCAAACTTGTCATTATTTAGGATGTTTTTCCTGATGCCTCTGGTGCCGGATCTACCAACCACGCTGCAAGCAAGAGTCCTACAAGCCCTTTAGGGTGTCGTATGCCTGGATTTGGTTAACTGGTAAGCTGACAGAGCACTTGGGCCTGCCAGTTGGATACCAGCTTGGGCACGGTCCAGTAGCACAGATTCGTGGTTGATTTTCTCTCCTTTTCTTTATTTCATATGATTTCTGCTGCTGTCCCTGGGATCTTATATCCATGCCTTTGTCTCTGGTTTTGTTGTCTTGTTTCCTTGCCTAATATTTTATAGGAGCAATGCATTACTTTAACGCAACGCGTGTAATTTCAAGGTTTCCTATGGACACACCACGCCCTCTTGTTGAATCTCTGTATTGTGCACTGATCTGCGTGTACACTTGCATGACTGCGATTATGTTATTAATAATGGATGTAATGCTCATGAGCTGAGGGATTGGGCTGAGGTGTTGTATTTTCTTTACCCATCCCTGGCTAATTCAGCTCCTGATCTGTTACTGGCTCCAGATCCATCAGGCTCCAGCCCTGATCCCTGGCAGGATTTCTTACGACTTCCTACCTTCACCCCTGTGCTTTCAGGGTGCGCTGACTTTCATTTAAGTTTCAATCTTGGAATGATTCCCCTTTTAGAGACACAGTACCGGTAGCAATCCTTCACAGAGATTATAAAGTTTCTTTAAATCAACGTAACCTTAAAAGGAAAAACCAATATAAGATTAAAACTGTGCTACTCTGTTCATTATTTCTGTATTCTGGTGACTTTATATTAATTTGTCTCTTCTAAGTGAGTATGGACCCTGGTCTTTAACAACCATAGCCTGCCCAATTAGTAGCAATTCTATTGTTTTTGAGAACAGACTGTCTCACTGGGGTGAGTGGGAATCCCTGGAAGCTGGTTCTTTCCCCCTTGTTACTCTGGAGAGCAGGCGTGCTTGTATCCAGTGCTGTCATGGTCCAGACCTTGCTGACTTTCCCACTGTAGGACCTGGATTTGGGCCTTCTCCCTGTGCACATGGGAAGTGTGTACTGACAAGAGAGGAGTTCCAGGAGCTCATGTTTTCCAAGTTAGCAAAGCAACCCATTGCAGCTGATTTTCCTATAAAATTTAGATTCCAACAGCCACTAGGACATTCTGCTACTCTGAGTAAAATTATGTTTTAAAAGGCTCATTTTCCTGAGGCGGGACATCTGGTAGGTGATTGGATCACAAGGACACTGACTCGCTCTTTGGGTCTCATTCATGTTTGGAATATTTTGCAACAAGAATCCTGGAAAGGTGTTGCTTGTTATGATCTGTGCTGCTGTCCTGTCCACAATCCTCCTACTCAAAGATTTGATTGACATCAAGCTTTATCACTGGTAATTTAACAGCTTCAGTTTTAGATGTTAGTATTGCTGTGGCTTGATCGTGGTTTTGGGAGGTGATGTAAAGAGGAGGGCTCCTAAGTGAAGGGCTTTCATCATGGGCTGTGGCCATGGGGATAACATCAGGTCCCCAGGTTCCTGAGCTTAGGTATTATATCTATTCCCTGGCCTCTTTCTTACCCTTTGGCTCTCTCTTTTTATGTTTCCTGTCTGCTGTGAGGAAAGCCACTGCCCATGGCACATCGTCTCCACTAAGAAGCTGAGCCTCACCACCACCCAGGAATAGCAGGAGCAGTGGCCATGGACTGGAACCTCTGCATCTGTGAGCCCAGGTGCACCCTTTGTCCGATAACGTGTTTTTTCTTTTCTTTTCTTTCTTTTTTTTTGGTGTATATGTGTGTGTGGGACCAGGGTTCAAACTCATGATCTTGCACACGCCAGGCAGGCACTTGTGCCACGGAGCTATCTCCTCAGCCCCATGATACGTGGGTTTGCTTGTGAACTTTATTCTGGTGATTGCAACCCAACCACACTCTCCAAACCAGTGGATGAGCTAAAAACGAGCTGCACAGCAACCTTGTGCACACAGATTTCTACAACAGCTTCCCTGTTCATGTGAGATTTTCAATTCACACTGAAATTTCTTCAATATATGTAGTTCTGTTGGTGCCTATTTTTATATAACGTAGTGTTTCATTGTACTATTTTCGCATATGGGTATACCCTGTGTTGATCATATCCATCTTCCCTGGTATCTTTCCTTACTCCCCTTTCCCTCCCCCTGTTCCATTCTTGCATCAGTCTTCCTTCCTTCCTTCCTTCCTTCCTTCCTTCCTTCCTTCCTTCCTTTTTGAGACAGGGTCTTGCTGTGCAGTTCAGGCTGTCCTTGAGCACACTTTTGTAGTCCAGGCTGGTCTCGAACTTGCACTGATTTTCTTGCCTCAGCCTCCCAAGTGCTGGAATTACAGGCATGTGTCACCATGCCCAGCCAGTTTCCCTTCTTTTCTGCCACATATGTCTGATTGCGCATGTTAGCTAAAAGCAGAACATTCTTCTTATATTAGTTTTTGTCACTTGGCATGTTGAGGTACAATGCCACTAATTCTCCTGAAACGATATAATATTTTAAAATTTATTTCCAAGTATTACTACATTGTGTATGTACAGTACATGCTATCCTTTCAACCCTTTGTGGATACTGAATGTCACCTCCCAATACTGCCCAATACTTGCTCCAATTTGTGTCTATTGTGAATAAACATGACCTTGCAGTTATCCTTGTATGGTTACAGTAAAAATCACTGCTTAGGAATCCCTGTCTCAGTGATGGAGAAACTCGTGGAGCTTTCAGTGATGCAGACAGCCCTCTGCAGCGCACCCCTGTAGGCTCATCACCGCCACCCTGTCTAGTCACCCTGCAGGTAGGCAGCAACATGGCTGATTTCATTCCTGTGGGGCTGCACCAGCGGCTGCTTCAGCTGGCTTATGTGGCTACACTTTTAGTTTTTTGAGGAACTTTTGTAGTGACTTTCACAGTGGCTACACTAAGCCACATTCCCTTAGCAGTAAAGTCATCTATTGCTTTATGTATCATTAGCATGATAAATCCCAAGTAGGGTGGGATTGAATCTCAATGTATATTTGCATTTCCCTATTGAATAAAGGCGTTGAACGTTTTTTCCTACATATACTGGCCACTTGTAATTCTTCGGAGAAGTGTCTCTTCTATTCACTTGCCTGTTCATTGATCGAGCCTTGTGGGGTTTCTGTGTAAACAGTTGTTAAAGTTCTTTGTACATTGTGAATATCTGTGTTCTGTTGGAAGAGCAGCTTGCAAGAGTTTTCTTGTGGTCTGTAGGCTATCTTCATTGTCCTTTATGTGCAGAGCCTTCACTTGATGCTTCATGTGCTGATCTGCTGTTCCCTGACCCAGTGGAATCGTACTCAAGAACTCTTTCCTTGAGCTTTGTTTCCTTTCTATGTCTTCTCTAGTTCTTTCCAAGTTCTGGGTGTTATACCTAGATGTTTGGCTCATTGTGAATTTGGTTTTGTAATAAGCAAGAGATGGGGATCTGGTTTTAACTTCTTCCATATGGATGTCCTGTTTTCCCAACATTTTTTCTTTGTTTTTAAAGTTTTACATTTTTAATTTTTTAAAAAGAATAAAAAATAAAAAAGTAAAACTATTCAAAACGATGCAGAATGTTGCTAAACAAAATAATAGGAGTTCAAAATAGTGTTAACAATATTATTACTATTCAAAATAATAGGAATGTTTGTTATATTGCATAATGTTGTCTTCACATTAGTTGTTTAGGTTACCAGGTATAAACATGCAAAACTGGTAAAAAAAGAAAATTATAAGAAATTAAAAAAAGAAAAAAAATTTAATCATTAACTGCTCCTTTCAATAGACCAGCAAAAATCAGCAGTACAATTATCCAAGCTATCCTGCATACGTGCATAAATATTTCTTTTTCCTTTCTTTCTTTTGTACTTTACCCCATCCTAGTTTTTCCTTTCCTTTGAAAGATTCTTTCTCTTTTACAATACATGTTGTATCTTTCAGGTTTTATTCTTTCAGGTTCTTATACTAGTGAGACAGTACTGTGTTTGCACATGTGGGTCTGATTTATTTCACTTACCAGTATGGTCTCTAGTTATATCCATTTATCTATAAAAGCCTCATGTTTGTCTTTTTTTAAAATAGCTGAATAATACCCATTATGTAAAAACACTACATACTTTTTATCCATTCCTCAGTGGATGGGCACGGGTTTTTTCCCAAGGTTTAGCTGTGGCAAATTGTGCTGCTATAAACATGGGTGCACATATATCATTGTGGTATGATGTTTTCAGTTCCTTTGGAAAAATACCTTGGAGAGAAATAGCTAGCTTGAATGAGATTTCCAATCCTAGCTTTTTGAGGACTCTAAATACCAATTTGCATAACACTTTTTTCTTTTGTTTTGTTTTTGTGGTACCAGGGATTGAACTCAGGACCTTATGCTTGCCAGGCAGGTACTTGTCAGCTGTATATATATCTCCCCATTGTCCAGAATCTGATTGCTATCATTGTATGGGTTTATTTGTGTCCTCTGCTCGCTTCCCCTGGGCTAGGGGAAGAGACTGTTTTTATGCCAGTGTCATTCTGATTTTATTATTTTGCTTTGTGGTATAATTTGAAATCATGTGTAAGGCCTCTGACCTTGTTGTTTTTATATAGAATAGCTTTAGCTGTTTTGAATGTTTTGTATTTCCATATGAATTTTAGAATTTTTTCTAGTTCTCTGAAGAATGTCATTGGAATTTTGTGAGGATTGTAGTGTGACTTTTGGTCAGCCAATAAGTCAATAGTAGTTCTGCTGATATATGGACATGGTGTGGGGGAGTGGCTTTCCCTCTTTTGGTGTCTTCTCCACTATCTTCCTTCAGTGTTACTTTGTATTCATTGTACATGTCTTTGACCTCCTTGGTTAGGTTGGTACCTTATCATTTTATTTCATTTTTGGAAACTTTTGAATGATTTTGTTTTCCTAGTTTCTCCTTCACCTAAGTCACTTGGTGCATAGCAAAGCTGTTGGTTTCTTAGTGTTGGTTTTGTGTTGTGCAACTTTGCTGAATTTATCATCTCTAAAAGTTCCTTCATGGATTCTTTGGGATCTTCTAAATATAAGATGACATCATCTGTACATAGGCATAGTTGGCCTTCTCTTCCTAATTGTTTCAACTATATTTCTTTCTTTTATCTAATTTTCTGCCTAAAAGTTCAAGTACCTTATTCAGTGGGAGTGGTTGAGAACAGAAACTTTCACATTCCTGATTTTAGAGGCCATGATTCAGTGTTTCCCATTCAATATGACATTGCCCATGGTTTTCTTGTATGTTGTCTTTCTTGTATGTGGTGTGATCCTTCAATATCTAGTTCCTTTGCGGCTTTTATCATGAGGCTATTTAAAATTTGTGGATTATTTCTACATAAAATCAGATAGTCACGTGCTCTTTTGCTTTGATTCTAGTATGGTGTGTAGCATTTACTGATTGGTGTAAAATTGGACCATTTTGCATCCACGGGATGAAAACAACTTGATCATACTGTATGATCTCTTTAGTAGTCATTGAATTCAGTTTACAAGCATTTTATTGAAGAATTTTACAGCTATGTTCATAAAGATATTGGTGAATAGTTTTCTGTTTTCTCATGTCCTTGTCCAATTTTGGTATCAAGGTGTTACTGGCCTCATAGATTTAATTTGGAAGTATCCTTCCCTTTGCATTTCATGAAATCATTTCTGTATAGGGATGATTTCAGAACCTCTAAATATGATATAAGGGAAATATAACTTCCAACCTGTTAGATAGTTGATATGCTGAGTTCCTATTTTCTAAAATCAAAGAATGAACTCTAGAACAAAGGAGGGTAAGAGTAGGAAATATTTTTGAGAGATAGAAAGCTCTTGTCAGAAGGACAGGAAGGGACCTCTGTAAAGTGGGTTGCCTGAAGTCCCCACTTCCCAGGGGAATTTTATAGAGCACAACCATGTAGGAAAAATGTAGGCTACAGCTATAATCTATCAATAAGATTATATGTATAGCTACTTCTATTGATCCACTAGGGAAGCAAATCATGGTCAAGAAGGCATGGAATGAACAAAGAACTTCATAGGTAGGTGATGGATCTGGGAATCTTGGTTGTGTGCTGAGGTGACTAATGCCAAGCTGGACTTTATTAGGCCAGGTGTTATCACTTATTTCATCCCTTGGGGAGTATATAAGCCTGGTCCTTTTGTTGCTATCTTGAGGCTGGCCTCTAATTGATGTGTCTCTGGCCACAGTTGTGGTGCCTTTTCATCTTTGTCCTGGTTCTCTCAAGGACCTAGCCCTAACTGATTGCCTAAAATATTTCTACCTAACTTAGCTGTCTCTAGTAGTCCACCCTCTGAAGAGGTATCCTGAACTGCTTTAATGGGGCAGGGAGTGATTGCTTTTCTGGCTGCTTCATGCTGAAAGGGGTCATAGTTGTGATTGGCATCCAGGGATACTCTCCAGAGGGTCAGTCCAAAGGTCTTTGATAGATATGAGGTGTTCTCATCATGGGTAGGTATGTAGCTTGAAGTCTGGAGGACACAAGGCCAAGAAAACAGTTCAGTGTGCATGGGCCAAACAGTAAAATCAAGGCTATTATGAATTGTTGTATGTTCTTTGTCAGTGCTGAAAGAAACAACAAGAAGACCCGATGAAGGTAGCTCAGAGGACTCACTGAGATCTGTGTCTCTCAAAGTGATCCCAGAACCTCAGGAGCATGTTCTTTTTGTTTAGGTCATATAATAGAAGGATTACAGGGAGGAGAGGAGATAATCACCAATGTCTCAAGTAAGGGCAGAGACATCAATCAGGATAAGCTGTTACCACCTTTTTAAATCCTAGTTTTCTGAAATCCCTAAGTAATAGATTACAACCCACCCTAAGCTTTGTTTATTCTTCACTTCTTTAAGATGCTAGTTTCTTATCTTTACAATGATTATAACCAAAAAATATATTTACCAGGAGGATCTGGCAATAGCTTCCTACAAAGATGGTAAGGAGAAAGCCCAGGGAGTTTCAGAATCTAACATGGAATTAACCTGTCATTTAATATCTTGAACATCCATCAAGATATTAGGAAAAGTATCAGAAATGTACACACAACATTTAGCTTTTATAATTCTGTTAGAACTCCCTTACACTGTTGTCAGGATGCCTAAGGGCATCTGACTGTGGAGGATAGCTTTGTCTCATTAATTTTATTTTTTATTTAGGAAACAGAGACCAGAAGCATGTCACCTAAGGCCTACTGGGTACTTTACAAGGGGAGCAAGGCACATATCTGGCAAGGTGTTTGTTGTAATGGCTCTGCATATTCCTGTGCTCACACTAGAAAGAAGTCTTTCATAGGTTCACAGGTTGCTCACTCTCAGAGACAGTCTCTGGTTTCCACAGCTTGAGTTGGTGTGGTGTGTCCAGGAGTCCAGGCCTGCTATCTTGACAGCCGAGGGAGTTGGTAGGATCATGTGTGTTGTCTTTCTCAAGTTGGTCTTCGAGATACTGTCAGCTCCTTTTTGTTTTTTTATACACTGAATAACCACCACTTTGGAGAACATATAGATAGATAAAAGTTTATGTCTCTTTTAGATTTAATTTTCTGCTGGCTGTTTAAAACTGAGTTACAGTGAGATCTGAGTGAGTCAAAATTAACTTCTTACTGTCTATCAAGGTCACTTGTAAGTCTCTGTAAGCATTACTTTTAGAACTATATACAGAGTCTCTCAGCTCCTGTGTCAGCTTCCAGGATGGGTCATGGATTTGCTTGGCCATGTTGCTTTCTGTGAAAGTGTGGGAGGCTTTTCTTTCTTGGTGACTCTCCTTTGGCACTTTGTATATCTGCTGGTCTCAGTCCTCTAAGGTCTAGCATTCTGTCTGCCTGGGAGCTCAGGTCATTTATCAAAATTGTAGGATCCAGTAGGAAAGGTTCTTTCTTGTTCTGGGTCCTCATTGACCTTGGAGGGCCAGGGCTGAAATATTGTGTTCTTCTTATCCCAGTTATGTTTCCTGTAATGTGGCACTTTGCCACTTTCTCTTCAAAGCAAAGTCTTTCACCTTTGCAGTTTGGAGGCTTCAGGTGGAGATTTGCTGCTTTTTCTTATGTCCTGAAGCCATCTTTTCTATTCTCCTGTTCTTCTCAGCAATCAAGATCTAGTCAGCTGTATGTCTGCAATTCACAGCTTTATTGAAGCCCCCTTTCTGATCAAACTTGCAATGTTTTAAATCATCCTGCTTGGCTCTTTGTTCTTTATTCTCAACATAAGTCTGACTAAAAGACTCCAACAATAACCATACCACCACCTCAACATTCTACTGTCTTGAAACTTCTTTTGCTTGATCAATCAGTCTGCCACCCTAAATTTCAGTCTCAGGCAGTCTTTGGACACAAGGAAAATGCATACAAACTTTCTGCCAAGCCTCACACACATCATTTGGAGTCCAGTAGAGTCCAGTACTCAATGCAGTCCTTCTTAGAAGAAACTTCTAGAATCTGGTTTTTGCTAGCAGGAATTCTGTCTGCCTTCTGTTCTTCTGACCTCTGACCAGAATCTCCTGTACACAGCAGCCTAAGGTGCTACTTTTTTCTGGAAACATTTCTGGATCTTTCCAAACTCTTCCCACAAGTCATTCTCAAAGACTTTTAACCTTATGGTCAGATATGGTCACAGCAACAACCACACTTCTCTGGTACCAAATTCTGTTTTGGTTATTTTTCTCTCATTGCTGAGATAAAATACTGATGCCCAAAATTAAAGAAGGAAAAACTTATTTAGCTCACACTTTGTGGAGGGTTCACTCTGTACTTAGCTGTCTCCAAGACAGAGTGGCACATGGTGGAGGACAACAGCTCGTGGCAGCACAAAACAGCAGAAGCAACAACAGCAAAAGGGAGGAGAGGTAGAGAGCAAGCCTCTGTCACTCCTTTATATTTTATGCAGGCTACTGTCACCAGGGTGGGCATAGCACTCACATCCTTAATCCCAGCATTGAACCATGGATCAATCCAAAGCTCGAGAAGCCCGCCCCATGACTGCATAAGTTTTTGCAGGTACATCTAGACACAAATCGTAACATGTATGTTATGTAGATCATAGCAGTTAACACATTTTTAATCAATAAATACTCCATGTATGCAGACTACGGTATATATCCCATTTGCAAAACCATTCTTGGCCGTCATTTTGATCAGCTAGCAACCTGGGTGAAAGTATGTCCTTAACTGTAATAACACTTATGTATAAGCTTAAGTTATAGACAAACAACTTAAAATACAAAGAAATTGTTGAGCTCATACAAAAGAGTTGTAAGTATTATAACTGGTTATAGATTGGACAGACAGATGGACAAGCACATATGGGACCATTTGTCAACAAGTGCACTCGGATATAGTGTTTGGTCAAGTCAAGTTATAAGTCTTTTACAGAGTAAGAGTAGTCAGTACTTTTTTAAGTCAAATATCAGAGTTTTCTTAAACTAAGAATCAGAAGAAATAAAAATTGTTTATGTAGGTGGAAGCCAGGAAGTTTTTAAAGTGGGCTCTAGGCTCCTTGCAATGTCCAGCTCTTAGACTTCTGATTGCTCTCTTGGTGGCCATGGTTGTGGGAACTCACAGCTGATGGCCCCAGTGCTGTCTCTATAGTGACATGGAGTTGTTTCACTAGAGGAGCAGACTGTTAGAGGTAATTTAACTATTTCTGAGGGTGGCTGCTAGGTTAGACTGTCTCTCTGACTAGCTCCGTAGGAGTACCTTCCTAGCACAGAGAGAAAAGTCCAAACCTGTAGCTCAACTCTTTAGTAGTGGATTTAAGAAAAGACTGTAATTTGGGTAGTTCTTGATAACTGAAGAAAAAGAAATTAGTGAGTATAGCTTTTTTTTAACATAGGATTCAGAAATCATAAAAGGGGTTAGGTAAAACTCCTAATGCCTACAGAACTTTTATAAGAACATCCAAAAATATTTTCTGAGGCTGTTCCAGGAACTCATAGCAGATTTTCAAAGAAGTTTGTCACCCAAGAAAGTTCTCCATGAATTAATAAAACTGGAATGGACTCTCGGAGGGCAAAGAGAAGGCCAGAGACTTTACAGATAGGATCTGTGTTCAAGTCATGCCTTTTAAGCAACCATGTAAGCCTGGTCAGGTCACTCTGAAGCCCAGTGCTGTCATCTGTAATTTACTCAGCTGTGACAACAGCTAAACGGGATGGTGAATGCTAAAAGTAATAGGCATGCTATCATCTCTCCACCTGGCTGTACTCCAAGTGTGTAAAGTATACAACAATAAAACAGGAACAGAAGATGGGACAAGAATCACTGAAGGAAATATAATGAGGGTAACAGCTGCTATATATTCCCTGAAATTGGTTTGTTTAGTTCTTTCAGAATAAAAACCCAGAAAGTAAAAAAAAAAAAAAAAAAAAAAAAAAGAAAAGAAAAGACTGTAGCAGTGCTGTCTCTGGTCAGTCTGGCAAAGTGGATACCAGAAGATCACTGAAAGAGTTCCTCACTGAGGAGTGCAGGTAGGGATGATAGAGAGGTGGAGAGTTCTTTTGCTGGTTACCCCATCTGACTGTCAGGGCTCAGCTTCCATGAGGAACTTTTGGATTTCTGCCAGAGGGACACTGTGGCTATGACCCCTCAGTTGTCCTCTCAGTTTGCATGTTCCACAAAATCAGAGACCTGTCTCTAGGAAGGAATCTGGCTCACTGTGTGTTAAAGTTCTGTAAGGGACTGATAAAAGAGCTGTCTTTATTTAGGATGATGTCGCTATCTTTGGTGTTAGCAAATGTTTCTTTTTGTGTAGGCTGAACTTGAAGATTCTTAACTGGAGAAGGTCCTTAAATGGGGCAGCTTGGAGACTTTCCTTTCTCTAATCTTACATACCTGTAGAAGGAAAGTATAAGGTGGCAGGAAAGAGAAAAGCCTTTTTTTCTCATGCTCACTGTAAGTTATTGAGGTAGCTTGCTCATGACTATGACTCTCAGCCTGGAAAAGTGAGAATGAGGAATCTCAAGAGCCAAGATTGCCTGTGGAAGATCAGACCAGAAAGGAAACTGAGGCACAACAGTCTTCGCGCTTTCTCTAGAGTGCACAAAAGGGTTGGGCTAGACTGTCTGAGTGAAACCTGTCCTCCAAGTCTTAGAAACAGCTGTCAACCTATTTTTTTTTTTAACTCATAGAAGAGGTCCCCTGATTTAAATTAGATTTCATAAAAAGACCCATTTTACAGCATCTTCTAAATTTACTCTTTAGTTAATATCAAATTCCACTATTTGGTGAACTAATGTTGCTTTTTGCTTAGCAAAACACAACCCTCCAAATAAGTCAGAAAAGTCTATGTGTAGCACATGCACAACAGAAATGTAAGATTTCGCCAGCCGAAGTAAAGTGTTTCATCAAAGAAACATGCTGAGTTTTCCATGTACTCAACTTAAATTTACCATCATTTTAACAGAGGACAAGAGATAAGCAACTGACAACGTGCTTAAAATTTAAGAAATAAGCAACAAAAAGGGTGTTAATTTTGATTACCTGACTTGCAATCCAATCTCCCTGCAACAAAAGTAAAGTCTACCTCCATCCAGTTATCTAAGTGGAAGACTTATAAAATGATATCAGAACCTCCAAATACAATACAAGGGAAATATTATAACACCCAACCTGTTAGATGTCTGGTATACCAAGTTCCTGTTTTCTAAAAGTCAAAGATTGAACTCTAGGACAAAGGTGGTTAGGAGTAGAAAAAGTTCTCAAGAACTTTTTCTTGAGAGATAGAAAATGCTATAGGAGGAGACCCAGGAAAGAGGGCTGCCCGAGGATTCCACTTCCCAGGGGAAGTTTCATACAGCACAGCCATGTGGGAACAGTGTAGGCTACAGCTGTGACCAACCAATAAGATTATAAGTAGAGCTACTTAGGTAGCATTGATCCAGTGAGGAAGCAAGTCATGTATTGAGCAGGTGTGGAAAGAGCAAAGAACTTCTTGGTAGGTGATGCATCTAGTGGTCTTGGTTGCCCACTGAGAGTACTAATGCCTATTTAGACTTTATTATAAGGGGTTGTCTCTTATCCCATAGGAAGTATGTAGCCCTGGGTGTTTGGTTGTTGTCTT
>PVKN010015708.1:0-18357 GCA_004027915.1 Capromys pilorides | reverse complement strand
ATATGTGCATTGTTCCATTTCTCCTAGCATCGAACACCATGGAAAACCAAAAAAATTGACTTTTGAGAAGAATTATTATTTTTTTTGGATGCCTGCTTTGAAGAAGCCTTTCTTTTATCCTTGAAGTCTGTAGTACTTTTGAAAGTGTTTATCCTGAGGGAGGAGTGTTCCTCAGAGGTAGCACAGTAACTTAACTGCAAGAGGCCTTGGGTTCCATCATTAGCATTTCCCACCACTTTGTATCTCAGTGTTAATTGTTCTATCAATTTTCTAGAAAGTTATGCACACATACATATACTCTAAATACACAGAAATGAAAGAAAAATGTTCCAAAATATGATAAAAAATTCCTTGAAGAAAATATTTGTTCAAGGGCCAGTAGTGCAGTGGAATAAGTGCTTGCCTGACAAGCACAAGGTCCTGAGTTTGATCCCTCATACAATGCCAACAACAACAATGAAAAAAGAAAGAAAGAAAAAAAAGAATATTTATTTAAATAAAATTTTAGTTCTTAAAAATGTTTCTTCTATAGTATCTTTGAATGTTTTTAATTTTTTAAAAATTTATTAATTTATTAATTTGTTTATTTATTTTATGGCTGGCTCAGCCTGCCCTGGTGGTGGGGCTAGCACAGCATGTTGTGCCAGGGATCGAACCGCAGTCCCTGCAGTTGCCTGACCTTTCCTAAGCAGGTGCTTTAGACCGCTGAACCATCTCGCCGGCCCCTGTTTTTAGTTTTTTGAAAAGGCCTATTCTGTGTTTTTGATTGCCTATCCTGCATGTATAATTCACACTGAAATTATTATACTTTTTCCAATTTTACTTTATTTAGTTTTCAACTTTAATGTTTACAATTTGTTTCTACTGTTCCTGTTTTCAGAAGACTCGGTTCTGTTTTTCACTTTTTGTAATTTGTTTTTTATTCTTTTGATGTTTTATTATATTTCCATTTCTTCACTGAGATCTATAGATTTACTACTGACTTTTTGCTATACCTTATATATTATAAAATTTGGTTATCCTTTCTCTACACAATAATTTTGAAGAGAATATAATTTGTTTCATGTCATAAAAATACTTTTAAGCATTTTAATTTATTTGATGCGGTCTCACTATGCAGTTCAGCCTCATAGTGATCCAGAGCACCCCGGTTCTGGGTCTGGCACATGCAGTAACAGAGCTTGAACCCAGTGCTTTGCCCTTTCCAGGCAGGTGCTTAGACCACTGAGCTATCTCCCCAGCCCGGAAAATACTTTTAAAATGTTCTCCTTTCTGGCATCGTCTTGAAGGGAGTCTATTTGCTTTTTGTTTTTTATGTTGTTTTTCTTCTTTTTATTTTCTTTGTCTATGTGGAGCCCTAATCTATTGCACATCATAGTTGTGTAGGAAGCCTTTGGGGTTAGAACATGCCAAGGCGGGAGCCAAGCAGCTAAATCCAGAGGTGATCTTTCCAGACACTCTCCCAACACTACCCGAGGGCACATTGCTCTGTGCCATCCCCTCACTGGGAAAGCAGGGAATTTCTCTGCCAAATAAAGAGGCTTCTGAACTTACACAGGGCTATAACCGGAACAATTCGCTGCACACAGACAATATCATGGAGTCAAAACTGCTCTGAGTACACCTCACCTCCTGGCACTTAGTTTGGGAGCACACTTTTAGTTTTAATTTTGACCTCTTCTCAGGTGTGGTTTTTAAGCTTAATTATATCAGATTCATTGGCTTGGGAGTCCCTGAGGAGATCAATAAAACTGGCAGGTGATCTTGATGCTATAGCTGGCCCTCGCCTCTTTGTCTCTGGCTCTGTTGCCCTGATCTGCTTCCCTGCCACCAGGGAAGCCACCACTTTTTCGCTGTAAACAATTTATTACAGTGAAAGACCCATTGCCATTATTCTTCACATTTTCCCCCTTGCATTGAATACAATTTTGTTGCATAATTTTTGCTACTTTTTTTCTGAGGCAGTTTGGAAAAGTCCTCCTGTGAGCATCCTTAGTTGTGCTGCTGCAGCTGCCTCGAGGTCCTGAATCCATTCAAAATGTTCACCGCTCACAATCATTTCAACTTTGGGAAACAGCTAGGAGCCTCGCAATGCCAAAACTGGTAAAGAAAGCCGATGGAGAAGCAATCTAATGTCTTTATTTGATAGAATCGCTGTGAATATTTTGAATCGATTTTATCAAGGCAGCTGCAAAAAGTTACACAGGAAAAGGAACTTCCAAAACTCCTTCAGAAACTGGAAGGAACAGCAGGATGAAAGTGTTCCAAGTGAAAAGAGGTATTTTAAAGGGGATTATTGGCAGTGTATCTTTTATTGTAATATTTTTGAAATTTGATTTAGGCATTCATTGTATTGTTGATCAGGATTCCTACAGTTTCTACTGAACACATATTGCTTTAGTAGTATTACAAGCAAAAAAGAGTACTAAATTAAATTACATCGAGGCCCACGTACTTCTTTTTCTGTTACTAATAGAGTCTTCTGGGGAGCAGGGCTGTCCCTTTTTCTGATCAGTAATTTGGTTTTTAAGTCTCCTTCCTGCTTCTCGCCTCTTCCTGCAGTTGACAGACCCCTGGTTCTGCTTCTTGTCACCCAGTTGGGGGACTCCTAACTTAGAAGGGAGGTGGGGGAAGCAGACAAGTGACATACTTTGCAGTCCAAATATCAAGCAGGTTTTAAATATCCTTAAAACAAATTTTCCTTATCTACGTAAACAGAGTGTCAAAACAGGTAAGTGGTAAGAGCCATTAGAAGTCAAAAAAGCTCAGATTCTGTGAAGGGGTGGGGACGATATTATTAACGCTATTCTCTGAATGGCCCTGTTAAATGATGTTAGATCGTTCCTGGCTTCTGTCTCACATCCCTAGCTGACACATACATGTGGGAACTCTTGCAGATGTTTTTTTGTACCAGGTGTTTGAAACAGGGGGGAAGTAGACAAGAAAAACGCAGAGAAGAGACTGTTCCCAATTCCTGAGTCATAAAAACGTGAAAATTCTTATGTGTTGTTGGAGTTGGAAGAATATGCAGGAGGTTTACCCTACAAATACAATATCTTTAAATACTTGGAGAGATCCTAAGTTTTATAAGGAAAAACATAACAAAACCACTTGCTTCACTTCCCTTTGTTCTGCACACATCACGCACACATCACAATTAGAGCAAGGGATGAATAATGAGTTCTGTAAGGTTGGATCAATCACAGGGGCAGGAGAAATATAATCCCTTAGTTTCTGCAAAAATCATAGCAGCAGGCTGAAGCCACCTCTCCATGGGTCCAGAGAATTCATTCATGTCTTTGATTAGACATTTAAGTTCAAAGAATTTAAAAGTAAAGTAAAGCCAAACAATAAAAAGCCCTTAACATTTGTGATATAAATTGTTTTGTACTCTTTGCTGTTATCTTATTTCTTCCTCTCCTTACCAGTCTAACTGGGTAAAGGATTGTTTCTTCTATTTAATAGAAGGGGTCACTGAGGCGCAGAAAGCTTATGCAACTTGTGTAATATCACAAAACACTTTTTTTTTTTTTTGCATGTGTGTTTTAGGGAAGGGTCTATAAGGTGTTTAGGGTGTCACTACTAGATCAGACTCATAGTGATTTGACTGTTCACAGCCTTCTAGGAGCTGGGATTATAGGCATACATGCCACCACACCATCTCAGTTAATATCTCAGCGTGCTCTGGGAGTGGGGCTGACATACCACGTTTTTTCGGAGGCAGAATTAAACCCTGAAATTTCTCTTTGGCAATTTCTCCTGCCCACTCACTTCACGAGTCTCTAGTTTGTTTACATAGGCGACTTCAGACGCACATACACACCAAATATGTAGGGTCTAGAGTAGAGAAGGTTCTTGGTGAATGTCAACTACTTTTTAGGTTTAGCAACTTCCTTTGAGGGTCTGTTCTCTACTGTCAGCACTTGTTGGTACAATGGACTTATTAAGCACTATATTTAGGAAAACGTAAACTAGGGAGTCTACAAAGTTTTATCAATAAAAGTAGCAAAACTGGCTCCATTGCCATTTTGCTAACTTTTTTGCTTTGGCTTTAGTTTGATTTCTTTCCATTTCATTAGTGTTATTGTCAAATATATTCAAATAAGATATGGCCATTTGTGTTAACATTGGTGGAATGTATCAGCTTCACTTTGGTGGAATGTGTTAAGATTTATTTATCTTCCTAAATAAATGAGAGACTTCTAGTCATTGTGCACTGCTTAAAGCTGTGGATATTTTTCCATCAGTTTCTAGTCATTCCTTTTCTACATGCAAGATACATATTTGTTTTATTTTCTTTTCCTCAGTTATTTTATGTTAGCTTTGAGGCTCAGGAATCATAACACTATTGCATGATTAATTTTGTTCCTTTACTATGCTGGGATTTGTGCAATTAACTGTGCCGTTTCCTTCCCAGTAATGTCCTCTAATGAATATTTTATTTTTTCTCAATTGCTCTGTGGTTGGCCTTGCTTGATATTTTATGATACCTTTCCAAATAACATGAGCCTCTATTCCACTGAGCATGATGCCTTCATAGGTAATTCAGAAGTCAGCCAAGAAAGCTCTTTTCTCAAAAAACACGGGGCAGTTTTCCTGCCTAACAGATGAGAAGGCTTCTCTGATTCCCCCAAAGCCATGTATTAGGAACCACAGTGGTATTAATACCCATGCTCCATCACCATGGAAATGTGTGAACAGACCAACTGAGGTCCATGTCTATGAGACTAGAAAGAGCCCTCTGGGTTTCCTGTATATTTTCTCATGAGCAGAGAGGTAGCTTTTGAATATGCAATACAGAACTTCTCTTGGCAGCTCCAAGGCTGTGCAGCTGCCTGTTTTTCTAAGGTGGGCAAAAGTTCTATGACAAGAAAAAAATAAGTTCAAGGATTGGTAGGTACAAGACAAGTGAAAGAGCAGCTGCAAATTCCCAGACACTGTACTTGGTAGTTTCAAAATATTAACTTTTTTAGTTGTGGTGTTCTGGTAATAAAGAGGCCTCTATCTATAGCCAAGACCTCTGGAACTCTGAGAGTTTAAGCAGATCTCTCTGTGGAGCCTAGTTGCTGCCACTCACATTTTGCCAACTCAGTGATAAATGAATGAATCAATGTTACACAGTCAATATAAGGGATGAATAAAGGAAGTTCTTCTATTTCCATTTCATGATGGTTAAATATGCCCTTGTGTATGGGAGCTTGTGATGTGGAATTGTGTACAAGGACAACTAACAAGTGACACAAGACTGTGTTTCTGCTTGTAATGTATACTCCATGGGCTGTAGTCTTGGCATCAAGTCTGTGCACAGGGGTTGGGAGACAGCTCAGTGATCTAAGTGCCTGCCTGACATGCACGAGGACCAGGTTTCCATCTCCAGTACCACATACATGCTTGTCCTAGAACACCTGGCATGCTGAGCTGGCCACCAAAACCAGGCATGGTGGTGCACACCTGTAATCCCAGTACCGGGGAGACTGAGACAGGAGGATCACTATAAGTTCAAGCTGTGTGATGAGATCCTTTACCAAATAAAGAAATAGTCCTCAGTGCTTAGTTTTGTCCACTTCTTCATTTTTGTCAAGGAGTTAGAGACTGCTTCAAATTAACTTAGATCTTTGCCATGATCCAATTGTGATACAATCCTGCATATGGTCACCAAAATTTGGAGTCTTCATAGTTCTAAAAGGATCTTGCCTCTTGAGTCACTGAGAAGATAAGAACTTTACATTTAGCTACAAAACGTGGGTTTTAAATGTAAATTACCTGAGCGACATCTGGAAACTCCGGTTATATATTTTTATCTCCTTTTAGGATTTACTTCTACTAAAACTCAGGATTTTCCAAACTGTGTTAAGAGCATATCCCAAATCCCTTTTGAAATGACTTTCCTTTTGCAATCAAAAATTCTACTATTTTGATGGTCTGAAGGGCATCCTGCTGAAAAGGTTCCTTCCCCATGAATTAAATGCTGTTGGGCAGGAGGAAAAAGAATGCAGGATTGTCCTGCCTGGCTGAGAGCAGGCAGGTATCTCCACATCCATATCAAAGCTTTCAATGCCATGGTGACATTAATAATAAATGACAAGTTGCTTGCAGGCTTTCAATTCAGCAGCATTGCTTTTCCTGTGGTTAGGTCAGTTCTAGTGCATTTGGCTCTAGGATTTCAGGCATCTCTTGCCAAATGAATGCAAAAAGTTGGCAGCATGCGAGGCTTTGGCTTTGCTTTCTATAAGCAATCTTTGAGGCTAAGAAAATTGTATTTTTCAAGTGGTTCTTAGTTAGGAAAATCTTTGAGTATTATTACCATAGGTAACTGTAGGAGTGGTGCTGTGTTCTCTGTTACTGATGACCTCTGTCAGCTCCACCTGGGTGGCAGAAATCTGGAGTTATCCGAGTTGGTATAAGAACTGGGGGTTGCACAGACTTCCCCTTTTCTGCTTAGGAGAGGACTCTTCTCAGAAGGCATACCCTAGTTTCTATCCCCACTGCCCTAGGCCAGCTGAAGCCACCATCAGATCTGATCCTAGAACACTACGATTTCTTAACTGTTGTTTCCTTTTTTATCCTGCTATAATATAGGAATCCATCATGCCTTTTAAACAAGTATTAATTTAAGAAAAAAATATATCCTTTGTGGTTGAATCCTTCCCATACCTTTCCATTCCACTTGACATAAAATACCAAATCCCATGTGGTCTGTGAAGCTCTGCAACCTTGCTGTGCTCATTATGCTTCTGTTCTGGTCTCTTCCTGTGCTCCAGGGAATGCTGGGTGTGTCAGATTCCCGGACCTGGGCTTGGTTATGGCCTTTGTGCATGCCTGAGTTTCTCTGCCTGAACGGTCTTCCTCCTCCTCATCTGGCTTTACTAATACTGTAGCTCTCAAATCCATCAGCTTTCAGTTCAAAGTTGGTTCCCTAGTAAGTCTTCTCTGATTCTGCAGTGAAAATATACTCTCATATTGATTTGTATACTTCCTGTCCTAACAGTTAAGATAGTCAGATCATTCTTGTATGCTTTATATGTGATGCTTTGTTAAATGTCTGTCTTCTTTTTACTGGTCTGGGGTGTTTTGCAGTTTCTTCATGTTGTAAACAAAGAATTGAACAGGAAAGGTAGTAGCAAAGTAGCAAATAAACCACCAAATAAAGTGGTTTATTTGGAAAAGAAAAGACAGGATATGCTCCACTCAATGAGAATGAGCCAGGGAGAAAAGAGCTTAAGCTACCAAGGGCTTCAGTGTTCCGGGCTTAAAGCTTTCCTTTGGTGATGCTGTAGCATTCTCAAAGACTTTCTGTAGAATAGTTATCACTCTATATATAGGAGAATCACTGTAAGCCTAAATCAACTTCTTGTCTTGACATGTGCAACTATGAAGTTCAAGAGGAAATGCTTATAAATTGATATGAAAATATAAAGGTTGTCACAAAGATTTGTACTATTGTTCAATTAATATGTGTGAATAATTATCATAAGGAAAAGAGAAATACTGCTTTATGCCACATAAGGTTTCAATTAGAAATGCATCACTCATTTTATTTTTTCATCATTAAGCTGAACATGATTCACTCTTTCAGATACTATTCCTGTGAACATTTGCCTCCTTTTTCTTTTCCTTTATTATATTTACTGGCACTTGCTCATTATACACCAAGTAAAAGCTCAAACTTTAAAAATGTATAGAAAGAGACATCTTAAACTGATAAACTGTTTTACATTAAACTTAATTGTCCAGAAAGCTGAGAAAACATATCGTGTCTTCCATTTTAGGGCGATGTCATTGGTTTTTGAAGAATTAAAGCCACATATTAAAAACTACTGATGAGTTATCAAATCAACTAGTAAGTACTGAATGGTGCTTTTAAGTGTAAAGAATAAACTGAAAAGTTTGTTTTCCATTGTGGTGTGGATGCAGTTGTCAGGGCTTATGGGTTGAGACCCTAGTCAGGTATAAGTTCAGTACTGTGGGAGGCTTAGGTAGGAGGATCAGAGGTATGAGTTCTACTGGATCAATTTAGTGATTTATCAAAAGCATATTTCAAAATAAAAAAATATATACAAAAAGCCATGAGGATGTAGCTTAGTGAGAAGGCACATGCACGCGCGCGCACACACATGCACACACACGCACACATACACACACGCACACATACACACACGCACACATACACACACAAATATTTCATGCCTTTGAAACTCTGCAAAGCCATAGAAATTAACAATGCAAAATAATAACTTTGGAAATAAAACTATAGTCACAATGGATATATGAACTGTGTATCCATCTAGCAGTTCTCTTATTACTACTACTGTTTGAAGTCATGATAAATTTATTCTTTGCATAAAGAGAAGTTATTTCAAATTTTACAAAAAATTTTTTTTCATATACTTTAGTTATATTATAAGTTCTAGTGTTCTAACAATCTTTATTGTTGGCCGCAGGTGTAAAACAGAGGAGCGAGGTCTGCAGAGCTTCTACATCTTGCTTGCCTGAGAACTGAGTCTACTCACACTGAATCTTCTTTTTCCTCTCTTCCCAGATGCTGGTCACGAACACTGCACTCTTGTGTTCCAGAGTCTGACTGATTTTTAGGCTAACTCTGATATATAGAGTCATTAAGTATTTGTTTTTCTGTCACTGGTTTATTTCAGTTAGGATAATAGCCTCAAGGTTACCCAAGAGGCCCAATAATGCTAAAAGTGCTCCATTGTGTGGGCTGTGTTTTGGGTGCAAGTTGTATCCCAGGCTCATGTGTTGGTAGGGTTTCTGTGGTGTAGAGGAAAGTGAGGAGACCTTTGGGAAGAGGAGCCTCAAGGAAAGCCCATGGGTCACAGGAAGTACTTCCCTTACACTTTGTGAAATTAGATCTCATGGGACCCTGAGTTAGCTTTCATTGAGGAATTTCTACAGAAGAAGCAGGTCTGGCCCTTCCTCTTCTCTGACCTCTTGTCTCACTCTGTGAGTCCTCCACCTTCATATGTGGCCACCACTGTGATGCCGTCCTCTCCTCTCAGCAGAGATGGGTGCCATGTTATCTGGATTTGTAGTCTCTAAAACTCAGAGCCAAAGAAATATCTTTCCTTTATAAAGTTACTAATCCTCAGGTATTTGGTTATCCTAATGAAAAACTGATGGTATGTATCTGCCATGTTTTCTTTTGTGTTCATCTATCAGTGGGCAATTAGGTTGTTTCCAGGCTTTGTCTATTGTGAAATGAATGGGAGTGGTAGTACCTGTTTGAGAGCCTGAATTCAAATCCTTTGGCTAAAGGAAATTCAGTTCATGAAAATTTATATTACTATTGGTCCCCCACAAGTCTTATTCAATACCTTTTCTCTAAAGAGTCCAACTACATTTACTCCTAGGCTATATTTTATTTAAAAATATTATATCATATACACTGTTGCACCACCAAATTTTTGCTTATACTTACACTGGCAAAGAATTAGTCACCTAAATTCATCCTGTGGTATAGGACAAAAATATAGAACATTTAAGTCTGATACTTTGATATTTTCCTTTGGTATTTGGTATTTTTCTTTTCCAAACAAAACAAAATAAAAATAATCTTCATCTTCTCATTAATAGGTGGTATGTACTTAGTGGGAAAAACACTCTCTGGTTTATTACATGTATTTTCTAGCCCTATAAACAAAATACTTGTGAAAGCCTGAGCCTGTCCCGACTTTGTTTTTTGTCAATTTACAAAATAAACATTTACTGCTTTGGTCACTAGAGTTTAAACTATTGAGCTAAAGATCTATATTCTTTGAACAAAATTTGAAAGGAAGAGGCTTCTCAGAAATCCTCAGAAACCCAGAACTTGAAACAGTGACAGTCACAGTTTTGTTTTAGGGTTTTTGGCAGTGGGGATACAGCTTTAGATTTACAGAAGATATATACAGTTTTCATCAATCATCAGGCTGTGGAAAACCTCTCATCAGCTGTTTCAGTTTATCAGAAATAAAATCATTTTGGAATTTTGCTTTGGAAACTAAACTTTGCCAAGAGAGTATATTGAAATGATACAAACGTAACTGAAGGCCTTGGCCCTCGTTCATTTTTGAGATTCATGGATTCAATAAACACTGCTTGGGGAAAAATCAACGCAATCAGTGGTGGCATTACCCAAACCACAGGAAATTATACTCGAATAAAATTCTTCTCCCTGTTCTTTCTTCTTCTCCTCTGGCTCTTCTCCCTCTTCTCCACCTTCTTCTTTTCTTTTAGATGTGCTTGGAAAAGGAGATGTGATTGTTGGGGAGAACATGCATTCAAAGAATGGAAATTGTTCCCTGTGTTAAGCTTTGAAGGCCTTGAGGGCCTGGGGAAGTGTAAGATGTTATCTTCCTGGAAGTTTTCTTTGGGACTCAGGACCCTATTAAGAGGCAAGTTTTCTTGCCAAGGATGGACATACTGTGACCTTACCACATAGTGGCCTTATCAGTGAGCAAAAGGCACACCTCTCTGCTGCACCCTTAGTAGCCATAAAGAAACCCAGTCTAGTTAATACCACAGTTCAAATTCCTCTTAGTGTCTAAAATTTACAATAAAAATCTACTACTCTGAGGGAAATCAAAATTCTTGGTAGTGATTCTGGTTGAAAATGACCTCTCTAAAAGAATAGTCGCAGAGTATATATACGTTGGTGAGATGAGGGAGTAAAAACTGAATGGAATAATAGAAGACAACAAGACAGCATCTCAGCCCAGTCTGGGACAGGAGAGTGTGCATGGGAAACCAAGCCCCGGTGAGTGAATTGTAGATCCCCTAGGTGAGCTAGGTGGAGAGAGCAGACAAGTCCCAGAGTGCCCTCCTTTCCTGCTCCATCTCCCAAGGATCGCTGCCTGGGTGCAGGAGAAGATAACTGTTACCCCCTTGTCCTCCTTCCTACCAAAATGCCCTCTACAGCTGACCACCTCCAAGTATAGGATAACTGAATTGTTTACTTGGCAGAGAGCTTTCTGTGTGGTTTTACCACACATTTCACATGAAATCGGCTTTACCAAGCAGCAGTTTCCCCTAGGCCAGGGAGTTCATTGGTGACGTGTAGATAACATCTATTATGGTTTATGTCTAGTTGTTCCCACAAAGCCTCATGCAATCATGGGGCGGGGGCTTCTAGGGTTTAAGACTTGAGTCATGATCCACTGGGATTATGTGTTTTAGTACTGATGGGGTTATTGGTCTGAGTATGGCTGGGATTATTGGTGAACCTTAAGGTGGATAGGCTAAGGCAGAGAGCCTGAATGTAATATAAAGAGAGATAGAGAGACAGACATCGGCTGTTGCTCTCTGCACCCTAGTTCTATTGTCGTCATGAACTGGATGCTCTCTGCTCTGTTCCACTCAGCCGTGGGCTAGTCAAATATGGACTGAAAACTCCAGTAATTGTGAGCTAAATAAACCTTTCCTTCCTTCATTTTGAGTGTCAGGGTATTTGTCCCAACAATGAGCAAAAGTAACTAAGACAACATCCAAAGTGCTAAGAGAGGCACCAAAGGAGGAAGGAATTGCAGTTAAACAGGGCCCAGAAGCCCACAGTACCTCACACAGCACTCTGCGCATGCGACAGAGAAACAAGTTGGGAAGAAAATGCTCATCATATGAGCCAAGAAAAAGACAGTTTTATGAGTTCTTCCCATCCTGTTGGTCCTTCTTCTTTAATTTCTATGAATATTTACAGAAAATTACAACGCTGCTCTGTACTCTGAGAGGGGATGTAAATCTACGGGCTGTGAACTTGTCACAGTCACCATTTGCTACTGCCAACCACCTATGGATTTCCTATAAGCAGGGTTCATTCATTGTGAAAATTAGATAATTGAAACAATCTATCTGCTTCAGGTTGCTGCTTCAGGGATGACGCTTGCTGGTTTCCATGACAAGTAATCTTCAGAGGGTGATTTCAGCCACCATAACTCACTGAACAATATGCTGCTACCCTATTCTGTTGAGGGAAAGAGGTTCTTTTTTACCTAAGAAGCTAAGTTACTCATTTATTTATTTGTATCAAATACTGGTGATAATGAAGCAACCTTTGTCTTGCATTTTGTTCTGAAAGAACATATAATAAAAGAGTGTAATGCTATGGTTCAATGCTTGTGTCCACCCGGTCATACCTTCTAGATAGCGGTGTATTGATTACAGATCCTCATGGTATTAAATCAGAGTAGGTGGGAAATCCATAGCTTCTGTTGCCTCACAAATTTGCATGTGGCATCCCTATCAGGGGTTAATTACATTTCTGAATCGTTCTAATCGGAAAGAAAACCTTTTCAAAGAGGGAGGCACAGGCTTATTTTGTAAGGTAAAAAGTAGCCAGCATTGTGACAGCAGCTAGGAGACAATGTGTGCTCTGTGACAGTGGTTGACTCTACCTGCTTTTGATCTCTGCCTTATCCTCTATGTCTGGAAGGTTTATGACTCATCAGATGAACTTAAGAGATATTTGCTGAATGAATGGATGAATGAATGAAGTGACTTTCTATCTTCAATGAGACACACTAGGTTCTGGGGTCCTTTTCTTTGTCATGCAAAGATTTTCATTTCTTTAAAGTAACGTTTTCCAAAACAGGAGCACAAGTTCCTAAAACCTCCATCACTGTGAGAGCATTGGCTATGTTGACTATTCATCTGAGTTTGTGAAAACATGAATAATAGATCCTATTCTTGGTAATTGAAAAATAACTGTCGGAATACCCACTGGCTTTTTGTCCTGCAGTGAATAATGTATTTGTTTTGATTAATTCAACTTTTGCTAAATTTTATTTATTCATTTAATTTGCTTAATATTTGTGAACTATCTACAATATGAAATAGTCTATGCAGAGTGTGTGACCAAACACATGTGTGTGCTTGCCCTGTAGGAAAGACAGAACATACAAAGAAACATTTAACCTATCAGATGGGGATTGTGCAAAGCAGAACCATACAGAAGGAGGAAGTGTAAGGAGGTTCTAGATGGGGAGTGGCCATAAGCTGAATAATTAGTATTCACCAGTTCAGGAAAACTGAAGCAAAGACCTGAAGGAGGGGAACCAGGGACCTCCAGGAGCTCGTAGCTCAGTTAGCAGAAGCGGCAGGTGCAAGAAAGAAATGTGGAGAGAATATGAGGAAATCGAGATGGCCAGGATGACCAGGATTGCTGAGTGGATCTGGCTGGAAGGAAGGCCAGGAACAAGATTAGGCAGGGCCAGGCTGTGTAGATCATACTTGCAGAAACTGAATGGATAAAAAAATGTGGTGTTCATATACAATGGAGTACTACTCTGCCATAAAGAAGTATAAATTTAGGACTTTTTTTCTTGTTCCTTCTTATTGTTTTTTCTTTCTTCTTTTCCATTTTATAGCAATATGTTTTTTGATAGAAGTGAAAATTATTCATTTCTTTTTTCTGAGAATCCTTTGAAGCTTATGTGTTACTACTATTTTTTATAGTTTTATTTTTAAAGATTACAAAATGATGATTTCTTTCTTTTTAAAGAAAAGCATTAGAAATGATACAAGAGGTCCAGAAAGATAGTTCAGGAGACTAAATGCCTACTTAGGCAAGTGCAGGGACCACTGTTCTATCCTGGGCCCCACAAGCCGCACCAGCCCTGCACCCAGAGTGCACTGAGGCAACCACTGAGTCTGGGTGGGTGGTGCACTCCTGCAATCCCAGTGCTGGGGAGGCTGAAAACAGGAGGCTCACTATGAGTCTGAGCTGCATAGTGAGACCCTGTACCAAATACAGAAAAAGAAAGAAAGAAACAAACAAACACAAGAATTTACTAAAAGTAATAGGAATTCAACAATGGCTGCACATGATGCTATTTTCAAATTAGTTGTTACCAGATATAAATGTACAATTTTTTTAAAAAAACATAATGAAGAAATTATAAGAAATTCAAAAGAGGAATAAAACAAACATTATAAAAGGAAATTAGGTATTAACTTCTTTCAAAACACCAGTAGAAATCAAAAATACACTATTCTGCATCTATACCTAAATATATTTTTCCCCTTTTACTTTTCCTTTTCCTGCTGCTAGTTTTTCCCTCTCATTGAACAATTTCTTTCCCTTTCACATTGTCTGTTGTACCTTTTAGTTCTTGATTGCTCCTTCATGTTCTCATGCTAACAAGATAATATGTTTTCACATGTGGATTTAATTTATTTCACTTATCAATATAGTCTCTAGCTGCATCCATTTATCTACAAAAGTTTTGAATTTATTTTTTTTATAGCTAAATAATACTGCATTGTGTAAAAGCACCATATCTTTTTTATCTATTCCTCAGTTGATGGGCATTTGGATTATTTCTAAGATTTAGCTGTGGGACAAATTGCACTGCTATCAACGTGGGTGCACATATATTATTGTGGTATGATGATTTCAGTTCTTTTGGAAAAATACCTAGGAGAGAAATAGCTGGCTCAAATGGGACCTATAATTCTAGCTTTTTGAAGCATCTCCATATTGATTTCCTTAATTGTTGTACCAGCCTGAGTCCCCACCAGCAGTGGAGAAGAAGTCATTATTCCACACAGCCTCCAGCATTTGGTATTGGCTGATTTCATAATGATAACCATTCTTTCTGGGGTGAGATGGAATCTCAGAATTGTCTTAGTTTGCATCTCTTGAATGACTAAAGATGTTAGACATTTTTCACATATTTATTTTCTATTTGTGTCTCTCCACGTGGGAAGTGTATATTTATCTCAGATGCCCATTTTTAGATTGGGTCCTTGAATTTTGGAGGCCTGATTTTCTTTAATTACTTATATGTTCTAGATACAGGGCTTTTGTCTGGCTGACAGTCTGCTATAATTATTTCCTACATCAAGTGTTTTCTTTTTACTCCACTGATGATTTCTTTTGACATGTGGAGACTTTCAAAAATATGAAATCCCAATTATTTATTCTTTGAAGGATTTCCCATGCAGTTTGAATTTTGTTCATGAACTCTTTATCTACCCCTATGTCCTTGAGGATTCTGTGTGCTTTCTCTTTCAGAAGAGTTAGTATTTCAGCTTTAATATTCAAATCTTTGCACCATTTTGACTAGTTTTGTGCATGGTGATAGGCATGGGTCTCTTTTGAGCCTTTGTCATCTGGAAAACCAATATTTCTAGTACATTTGTTAAAGAGACTGTCTTTCTTCCAAAGAACATATTTGGCCCCTTTGTCAAAGATAAGATGGCTAAGTGTGTTTGTGGTTGTGTCTGCATCTTCTAATCTTTACACTGGTGGTCATGTCTTTTCATTTTGCCAGTACTATGCTGATTTTATCACACTAACTTTTTGTATAATTTCAACTCAGGGATTGTGATGCCTTTTGCTTTTTCTTCATTACCTAGCATTGCTTTTGCTATTCTAGGTCTCTTCTGATTCCACATAAATTTTAAAAAATATCTTTTTCCTAGATCTTTGAGGTATGATAATGATAATTTAGTTGGGATTACATGAAATTTGTTTAACAATTTTGAGACTATGGCCATTTCCCCAATTTTGATTTTCCTATCGAGGAGCAAGGAATGTTGTTATTTTCTGAAATCCTTAGATCTCATTTTACAGAGTACAATAATTTTCAATGTGCAAATATTTTTCTACCTTTGTAAGACTGATTTCTAAGTATTACATTTTGGCGGGGGGATGTTACTGATAAAGGTGTGGCTTCTTCAAGTACTCCCTTGGTAGATTTGTTTATGTATAGAAAAGCTATTGATTTTTGAGTGTTACTTTTATCCTGCTACAATACTGAATTTGGTTATAAAATCTACAAGTCTTAGTGAAGTTTTAAGCATTTCTTGTGTATAGTATTAGATCATTTGCTAATACAGTATTTGTACTGTACACTAATTCTTTAGTGATGAAAAATATTGTTTCCACGTTAAATCTAAGGTGTTTGATATTCAGAAAGACAGTGGTACTAAGCTTGAGTCTCTATATTGTACAGTAATAGTATCACTAAACTTCTCTTCTGGAGGGTTAACACCTGGAGTTTTCAGACCAAAAAATTAGCGAAAAAGAAGGACTACAAAGATAGCCAATGTTTTGACCCTAGCCCTGCTAGGTCAGTGAGGACTCAGAACATAAGAGAACATGTGCTGTAACAACCTATAACTCAGTGGTGTCCCAAATTTTCTGTTCAAGGAGATAATGGGGCAATGATGTAGAGTGTGCCTAAGGAGAGTGACCTAGAGAAAAGACATTCTCTAAGGCTACCACAGAGAGCAAATTGGTCAAGCAATGGTCGTGACTCATCCAGATAGCTGACACTGACAAAAGTTCTACATAGTGCTGTACATGGTTTCAAGCTAAATCCTGAGGGAATTTGACTGACCTTGTCAGATACAAAAGTTACATTTTTATTATATAGGTCTTGCTTCAGCTTGGCCTTAACCATCTAGCGGAAAAGTTTAGCCACGAGATATAAAAAGTAAAGCTATATTAATATGCTGAGCTGTAAAAGGCTCAAGTCAACAATGTCTGACATTGCCAATTGTGCTGATAACCCACTACTATTACAGACTATTGGACTATACATAGAACTACCTTCTCTTAGTTCATCATTTGCAGATAATGAGAATTTCACATTTTCCTTTCTAATCATTATCCCTTTTATTTTTTCTCTTGTCTAATTGCTCTGGCTAATGTTTCCACAACTATTTTCCTTTGTCTTGTTCCTGATTTTAAAGTGAAGGCTTTTAATTTTCATCCATTAAGTTTAATGTTGGCCATTGTTTTGTCATAGATGGCTTTTATCAGGTTAAGTTAAAGACTATCTATTCTTATTTTCTGTTTTGTCTTTATCATGAATGAGTGTTGGGCTTTGTCAAAAGCTTTTTCTGCACCTATTGAGATAATTATGTGATTTTTATTTTTGTCTGTGCTGATGTGGTGTATTACACTTATGGTTTTTCATATATTAAACCATCTCTGTATTCCTGGGAGAAATCCAGCTGGATTGTGATGTATAATGTTCTTAATGATTTGTTGCATTCTGTTTGCTGTTATTTTATTTAGGATTTTTGCATCTACATTCATTAGCTATCCCATTGTTCTCTTTTTTATTTGAGTCTTTCTCTGGTTTTGGAATCAGAGTAGTATTCGCTTCCCTGATGAGTTTGGGAGAATTGCTCCCCTTTCAAATTCATTGAAGAGTTTGAGAAGAGCTGGCATTGGTCCTCCTTAAATTTCTTGTAATATTTAGTTGTGAATACATCAGGACCTGGGTTTTTTTTTGTTGGCTGTTCTTTTATTACATTTTTAATTTTATTGCATTTTGTTGGGTTATTCAAAATTTTTATATCTTCTTGATTTAGCTTTGTTAGTTCATATGTATGCAGCTATGTGTCTTTTTTTTTTTTTTTTTTTTTTTTTTTTTTTTTTTTTTTTTTTTTTTTTTTTTTTTTTTTTTTTTTTTTTTTTTTTTTTATTTTGTATTCTGTGAGTCTAAAGATTTTCAAACTAGGTACCGATAAACTTCCAAATTACTATAGAGTCTGTAGTGATGTCACCCTTTTCACTTTGCATTGCATGAATTTGAAAATTTGCTTTCCTCTTTAAAAATGAGGTTGGCTAGGGGCTTATCAGTTTATTTACTCTTTCAAACAACCAAGTCTTTGACTAATTAATTCTTTTTATTGTTTTCTTGTCTCCATTAGACTTATTTCTGCTCTGATCTTTATAATTTCCTGCCTGCTTTGGCCTTTAGACTTGACTTGCTCTCTCTTTGTGGAAATTTGAGGTGCAGCATAAAATCATTTATTTCGGCTCACTCTGTTATCCTGATGTGAGAATTTATCACTATCCATTTTCCTCTTAAGACAGCTTTCATTACATCTCACAGGTTCTGGTAAGTTGTACACAAATTGTCATTTATTATAAATATTGTTTAATTTCTTCTTTAATTTCATCTATGACCCACTGACTGTTCAGGAGGGTTTTACTTGATTTCCATGTGTTTATAGAATTTTTGTTGTTTCTTTTGTCAATAATTTCCAGTTTCTCTGCACTATGGTTAGACAATATGCATGGAATAATTTTGAATTCTTTGCCTTTAATTAACCATGTTCTACATGCTAAGACATGATCTATTTTGGAGACTGTGCCATGAGCAGCTGAGAAAAATATATTTTCTGACACTGTTGGGTGGAAGATTCTATAAAGGCTTACTAAGTCAATTTCTTCACTAGTTAGATTTAGTTCTGTTATTTTTTTATTCATGTTTCTTTTCTTTCTTTTTTTTTTGCCCAGTTGATCTATCTCTTTCTGTCAAGGGTGTATGAAAGTCCTTGAATACAATTATGTTATTGCTCGTTAGATTTTCCATGTCTGTTAAAATTTGTCTAAAATACTTTTGTGCT
>PVKN010015706.1:0-18336 GCA_004027915.1 Capromys pilorides | reverse complement strand
TATTTTTATACAATGGAATATTACTCAGCTATAAAGAATGATAAACTGGAAGACTTCATATATAAGTGTATGTATCGTGAACATATACTCAAAAGTGAAATAAACCAGACCTACATGTGTAAATATCACATAGTATTCCTAGTGTATAAACTCTAAAGAAGAAATAAAAATGGAAAGGCATAACACAGCTGAATGGAAACCAAAAATTTAAGCATTAAACAGTGATGTGCCTGCAAACAGAAAAGGTAGGAAACATGGCAGGAGCAAAACCATGCACTTATATACACAGGATGAATTAGATAATGGTCCTAAGAACCACCAAAATATTTTTCACAATGAGGATAGCAGTGGGTAACTCTAAAATTATGCTTAGAAAAAAAAAGAACTAAAAAATGGCCAAGGCTATAGCTCAATTTAAAGGCCCTAGGGTCATTCTCAGTTCTACAAGAAATTTTTTCTTTCTTTAAGGGCTCTAGCTTCTACCTATCTCCTGTCGACAAAAGAAGACACAGACAATGGCATGATGTTATTTTTCTCGGATTAAAAAACACCACTAAGGATCATCTCAATGAACTCCTTCAGGACCAGGTCACAAAGTTATTGGATAATTTCATCAGACTGTTATGTGGGCATGACATTAGGGAAGCAGGATTCTTGTTGATGGATAAATGAAAAAACAAAAGTTGATAAATTGTTTTTCATATATTTACATAATCAAATATAATTCAGCTACAAAAAAGCATAAAATCCTGTCATTTAAGACAACATGGAGGATCTGGAAATCTTCATGTTAGCTGAGGTAAGGCAAGTGCATGATCTCACTTGTGAAGTTGAGAGAAGAATAACAGTTACCAGAGACTGAAGAGAACAGGTAGGCAGGTAAGGAAGAGAGCTTGACCAGCGGGTGTTAATATTGTCTGATCGAAGGAATAAATTCTGGTGTTCTATGGCCTAGCAGCATGAATATAATTAATGACAATACATTGCACTTCTCAATGGAGTTAGAAGAATTTATCTGGACTCACTATAAAGAAAGGGAATTAGAAATGGCTATGCTAACTGCTCTGAATTGATCTACTACCCAACTACCCAACACCTCTTTGTGCCTTACATGTATGTATAGTATATTTTTATCAAAAAATTTAAAAACCTAAAAGATAATAAACAAAAAACTCTAATAAAAACAGAATTCTTCTGGATTCCAGAAATACCACTCTGTGTTTGCAAATTAGATGCTGACTGCTTGCAAGGTAGGGGAATGAACAGTTTGCTTCAAGACTTGAAGAGGGATGGAGACCCATACATCTAGGACAGTAGGAATGGGTCAGGAAGGGGGAGTGGGGTCTCCCAGAGTCACTGAAGATGGAGAATGAGAGGTGCTGGAATACAGACAGAACAGGCGGGAAGCATTATAGGCTCCACCAGGAAGTGATGTAATAGGAAGTGTTCATAATGTCATTTATCAAAAAATAACACAATCATGGCAAGCAAAGGTTAGATGAGTCAGATGAGACGAAAGTCCGCAGCTATTGGTTGAGCTACTCTGACAGAAGCTAGGAAGAAGGCTACAAGGGAGGCACCTGTGGGCTCCGGGCAGCACCTGGACAGCCCAGCCACATGTGGCTGCAGATGCCTGGGACATTGTGGCAAGGGGGATGCTGACAACAGCAAAGGAAGAGCCCTGAACGCTGCAGGGCCACACGGCTCTCCAATTTCAAGCGAAAACAACCAAGTGCAAAACCCTAACCAAGCAACCAGTCAACAAAAATCAGGAATGACTCCAGGTTGGAGAAGACCGCATTGCCTTCTGTGTGCTCCATTCAGGATGCCAGCTGTCCACAGGGACACATGTATATGTCTTATTCTGTTATTAATCTCAGAAAGTACAGACTGTGGTTGCAGGTTATTTTTTATTGACTGACACTATTCTAAGATAAAATATATCAAAATCTTAGCGGATAACAACTTTTCTAGATGGTGGTCAATCAAGAAAAAAGGCATTTTGAAGCTTGTAACATGCTTGGGGATAGGGCTTTAGGGGTGGAGGTGAGGGGACCAGGCCTTCCACATGTTTACCAAAGCTGAAGAAGGTCCTTGTGTCACTAAAGCCAGAGGAGATGCTTCTCAATACATGCTTTAAGTAAGAACAGAGGAACAAATGGGTGAGAGCCAGGCTCTGTGTGTGTGTGTGTGTGTGTGTGTGTGTGTGTGTGTATGTGTGTGTGTGTGTCTGAGTCTGTGCACACAGTAATGATGTGTAACTAATACCCCAAATCAAAGCTAGAATTCCACATATAATGATCATTGGCCCAACTCCTGTTATCTGCCTGAGTCCCATTGTTGAAGAAATTCCAGTTGCATTTTAATTGTACGTGGTAACCACCAGCTATGATTCAGCTCTAGAATGTTCCCCACGTCTCTGCTCTCAGAGGTGGAGCTTTTCCAGAGGGTGCTATAGTTGGGAGGGTGGGGCCTGGCAGGAGAAGGGGGGTTGTCTCTAGGGGTGGGGCCTGACTGTGAATGACAACAATACTCATGGTGACATTTGTATACACACTGAAATGCCCACTTCTACACGATAGTGACACATATCAGGTGATTTAATTCACACAGCAGCTTAGGTCCCTGATTTTGCTGATGAAGAAATTGAGGTACTGGGTGTTCAGCAGCTTGTTCAAGGTCACATAGCTGATAAAGAGATGAAAGAAACTGGAATGACTATCCCAGTCCAGGTCTACCACCTAAGGTCTGCTGGCCACTTCCTGTATTGAGAGAGAGCCCCAACTTGCACTTTCCAAAACTAGCTCCTCAATCTCTGAGCTTCCATAATCATCCTAAAGAACTTGAAAAATCTTGTTCAGTTTAAAAAATCATAATGTTTCAAAAGCAAACAATCATATATCATCAATTGGCAATCATGCCTCACTGGGAGGCTGGGATCTAATTGATTTCACATAAATAAAGCTCTTCAAGATTCAGTTGCTATAGCTCATTATTTTACGTGGTTCCATACATAGTGAACTTAAAGGAATGGGATTTGTTGCCCAAGGAATCAGGTAGTTTTCTTTATAAAATTTCTACAGCCATAGCTACCTGTCTTTTTCTCAATAGTTCTGATTTAATAAATGCCTGTCACTCTATCTCACAAATTAGCAAGCCAAATGTCTTACAGATTTCAATATCTTATTGGCTAAATTCATTATCCTGACAGAAAGAAACAAAAGGCTGTTGCCTGATCATGCATTTCCATTAGGCTGTAAAATACGGTTACCACGGAATGGTAGACCCCACTAGCCCTGTGCGTGCTGCCATGCAGGGTAAGGGCACCGTCCTGTGTGGTGGCACAGAAAGCAAGGGACACAAACATTAGCAGTGCTCAGCAGTGCTGCAGAGACAAAGTGGGGTTTTCAGGTGGGAATCAAAACAGCAACCCTTTGGAGACACATAAGAAAAAGACAATTCAATCAATGCATTCATTGCCATGCAAATAAAAGGAATGTTCAGGCATTCATCATTTCGTGTAATGACAGCTGTCACGGTCCTGTGAAACCACTACTCATTCTGAGAAGACAGACAGTACGCGCCGTATTTGCTTATGTCTGTTTTCTGCTGAGCTGAGCCTGTCTGCCACCAGCTATATGGTTTCCTGGTGCATTTTGCTCACTGTCACATTGTAAGAAATAGGTAGGCCGCTTAGGGGTACAGTTCCTGTTTATCTACGTGCCATTTATGGTCTCATTTATGACTTTTCAGGTAAATGCCATGCTTGACTATTCTCCCCAAGTAAGATATTTTCTTTTAAAAAAGAAATATACCTACATGTAGATATGTTTATTATACATATGAAGAGAGAGAATCAATTGCGAACCTCTGTAAAAAGCATTAAGGTGTGTCACGCACATGTGCCAGGCCCACTGTGAGGGCAATGATGTACTGCAAACATACGCTAACAGAAGTTTACAAACTAAAACAACCCCTGGAAATCTGAGCACATGTTTGTTACTACTCATTTATGAAAAGAATCTGAACATCTTAAAGACAGCTTGCATTAGGCTCACTTGGGTAGCAAAGGGATGTGCTCTTTCCTTGCCTTTTGTGTGTGGTCCGATCTCTGCCACCCCGAGTGGGGTCTGTGGAGTAAGACTTTTCTATCAGAAAGGTAAAATCAGGTCAAAACGTAAATCAAATGTGATAGGTCAGGATTCAAAGTTTCCCAGAGATCTCTACTAATTGACCTACAGAAGTTCTGACTAGTCTCTCATAATTACAAACTTTAAAAGGTCATCATAATTTAACCTGGCCACAAATATATTTGAGCACACTCTGATTTTGTAAGGACATTCGTGTATGTGGTGTGTTTATATGTCATTCTATCAACAGCTGTTCTTTTTGTTTAAGCTCTAAAACTATACACTTAAAAGCATGCTTTCTCCTGAGTTACCAGCTGATCTAAGTAATATCAAAATTAATTTGCAATTAAACAAAAACCATTACAATGGGAAGAGACTGTTGGAGAGGACTCCTGATTGGTGGGTAGAGGGTGGCCAAACTTTGTTCATCAGTGGAGAGCCCCCAATATTCTCCTTAGAAGACACCCCTAATAATTTGGTAAAAGCAAAAAACTTAAAATAAGGTTTTCTCATAAAAGTTGCTACATTAAATATATTAGTGACTTTCTCTTATGCTCCAGATGTTTATAACAGGAAGTTCATATCAAGCCTACATGAGGTCATCAGTTAAAGGACAATTTTCTCATCATCTGTTACGATGATGAAGCTACACTACTATGTAGGCTGCTAATATCAAATGTTCTCTGTAGAAGTTTAACTACTGTCTGTTAACATTCTACAAGAATTGAACTGCTAGGATGTCTATGGTTGATAAGAAATAATAGTTCTCTGGTCACGCTTTGGATTGCAAGGTGTTTGATAATCAAGTATATTGCTCTCCTGAAAAAAAACAATTGTTATTAATTCCTATTTTATATCCTGATCTGCTCATGAGATTCATAGCAAGCTAAAAAGACAAATCTTGGTCCTCAAACCCCACAGAAAAACTTACTTAACCTGACTTTCCATGTCTTCAATAATAGAGACCAAAATTAACTACACAAGTGCCAACTTTTGTCTGTGACACTCAGGACTGTCATCAAAATAAGACTTTGATAAGGTAATGCTGAGCCTAAACAGTGCTGCCATCTGAGTGCTTCCTGACAAGTGTGGCAAAGAAGGACGCTGGGCAAAGCCTGCCCCAACTTATAGACACCACTGGCTCCATCTACGAGCTGAGGGTCACTGGAAATGCGAATGCCCTGTCCACCAGAGAGTGGGTAAGTCATCCAATTCCCGGCCCTCAAAGGAAAACTTGCTGCAGCCAGATCCATCAATACTTATTCTTCTTGGTCTTGCTGCTGAAGAGGAACAACACAGCTTGGGGTCCATGGCTCACATCAAGGTATCTTTGTCAGAGTCCCAAGTCTTGCTGGACATCTCAGGTATAAAAACAAGCAAAAAACCTTTTTTTCTTGCTGACATGGACACCACATGTAGTGTTCTTCCTGAGTTTTAAAGTTTTGATATTAGATCTACAGTCTCCACGGTGGGTGTTGATGGCCGACCTACCTTACACCTTTAGACAGGCCTATTCCCTGCTCATTCCAGACACTGTTCTCCACACACAATTCCCATATAAACCCGACCCACTCCTACTCAAAGATGATTTCTTTGTCCTTTTTCTATCAAATAGAGTCTGGGATGAGGCTTGTTTTCCCAGGTACCTGCCCCTAAACTCTCTCTCCCTTGGCCCCATGCATAGCCAAACCCAAAACCACAGAACAAGTCCACCTGACTTTGATCTGAGCAAGCAACCATGGAAACCCTCCTTTGTTAACATTGAAGGTCCTGCACAGACCAGGTAGCCTGCCAAGATGAGCTCTCCCTCCCCTGTTCCAGCCAGTGACCCTATAAAGTCTCCTGTGTCCCCCTTTATTCACTGCTGTCTTGGTCCGCTAGACAGCCAGCCTGCTTGATGCCACCAAGAAATCTTCTACTTATGTCAGAATGCCTGGCTTGGTTGATTGCCTGGGTTCGTACCTAACAAAATGGGTTTTCAGCTAGTGCCTTCTTTCAGTGGTGTGTATATGTGTGTGTGGGGGAGAGACAAGGATAAAATTTGGTGGCCTAAAAAGGACATGGAGGCCTTGAACTGCATGCAGAGACAAAAGGGATTTTACCCTTGATCCATAGAGGACATTTACATATAGGTCAGTAGTGACATGATTGAATAGGATAATTCAGTGCAGACTAGCATGGTTGTACTAGCATAAAGAAAAATACATTAAAACAATAAGGATCATTTTCTTACACCCAAAAGACTTCATTCAGAAATCACTTAGGTCAGGTAGTTTTCTTTTTCTTTTCTTTTTTTTTGCAGGACCGGGGTTCAAACTCATGACCTTGCACTTGCCAGGCAGGTACTTGTGCCATGGACCTATCTTCCTGGCCCCTGGTCAGGTAGTTTTCTAAACGGTGTCCTCTGTAATAGGACACCCTATTCCTTCTCCTTCTCACCCAAATGTGAGTCAGGATCAGCAGCTACCCCAGGCAGTCTGACTCTACGATTCACCTTTGGCTCTGGGGTGTCAAGATGAATCATAACACAAACTGACCACATCCATGTCGTGGCAAACAGTTTATAGAATTAGAACTGCACATGCTCCAGCTGTGCAAAGCAGAACTCTGGCCTCACTGTTGAGAGGTACTGTGCTGTGAATGGCATCCACAAAGTCCTGCTGCACGGAGACACTGTGCAGAGTCTATCGTGGGCAAGGAGATGAGCTATGGTTTTGCCCTTGAAATCCTGGGGTGCTGATAGGAGCTGAGTGGCATATGTTTAACAATGGCAGATAAACATAAATGCAGTGAGGTTCATGTACTCTGAGTGGAGGTGGAATTTAAAGAATGAGCTGAGCCTGAGGAGTGGAAGACAAGAATACTAACGAGGATAAAACACACATAGGTAAAATCATCATGCACACGGAGGATAGCGCTTACCTGACATGCTGATGGATGAGTGTGGTTGAGGTCCCAGTGCGAAGACACTATGTCAACAGACTTTTTGGCCATGTTGAGTAAATTCATCCAGCCTTGGAAAAGTGGTAAGTGGAATGGTGCGTTTTCTGAATAGTTAAGGCCTTCAGGAATATTTTCCACCAGGGCAATTCTTAGAAAAGATTTCAAAAAAAAAAAAAAAAAAAAAACAAACAAACAAACAAGAGTGAGTCAAATTTGAAGCCATTAATCTTGCTTTACATATGCATACAGGCACATCTGGAAAATATTCTTTCATCTTTGTGAATGTATACTTTGCCAATCACTTACATGTTTTTCACCGAAGCCCTCTTATGCTTCCCCTATGCCAACCTGTGCTCTGAGAATTTATGCTATGTTTCCATAGTTAACACTTGTTTTTCAGAAAATCATTATGTATGTCTCCCATTTCCAGTTTCAAATTAGCCTTGAAAAAAAAATCCAGAGCTTCCTCCATGAACCATCTTATTCTAGTGATTCTAGTAATATATTCCTAGCTTATCCCTGTGGCAAGGAAACCGCAGGGACGCAATTCTTGTGTGCCACTGCTGCTACAAATCTCTTGAGACTACAAAATAAGTTGTGCTCATCTTTAATTCCTGGTACGATGTTGGGCCCACGTTATCATTCAATAGTGATCATCACCACGTAACACTCTACTGATGCTTCTCGCTTAAGATTAAAATAATACCCAGGGAAAAGTAATAAAAACTGCTTCGTGCAAGGCTTTCTTCAAATCAGGCAATAACACATGGGTAAAATGATAGCAATAATCAAGCCCTAGATAAAATGCAATCAGCAATAGCATAGCAAATCTTTTTTCTTTTCATTTTCTTAATATCTTGGCAACATCCACAGTGACTACCTTTTCTGTGTATTACACCTGAGGCTGCTTTTTTTTCCTTCCACTTCTAATTTTTTTTTTTTCTCGTGTATTTAGTACAAGGTCTACAGGGTCTCAGGACACAGATTAGACTCGTAGTCGTCCTCCTGTTTTTCAGCCTTCAAGGGCAGGGATTACAGGCACATGCCACCACACCCAGTCTCAGTTGCCATCTCAGAGCGCCTCCTGGGGACTAGGAGAGTATGGCGTCTCCAGGATCGAACTCTCATCCTTGTGCCCGCCTAAGCAGATGCTTTAGTCCACTGAGCTATCTGGCTGGCTCTTTTTCTTCCACTTCTGAGTTACATTGCACATAATTTTCTTACTAAAAGAATGAATACATTTTTTTTAGTTTAGTAAATGCTGGATTTCTTCTGCAATTTCTCTCATAATTCTTGATGGAGCAACCCCAGGCTTTTATGAAGATTCCTGTTAAGTGCTTCTGGAACAGAGGTCTGTCTTATTCATGGTGGCATACGTAGTCAGGGCTGAGGAGGAACTCAGCAGTGGAGCACATGCTTAGCGCGTGTGGGGCCCTGAGTTCAAGGCTCATAAACACATACCAGATCAAGACAATAGCAGAAGCCTAACAAGATAATAGGAAAATAACAATAGCTAATACACTGCTTAGTGTTACCTTTAAAGTTGTTATAAAAGTACAAGATATGGGCATAGAAAATCCTCCAAATGACATTAGTGCAAACCTTTCTTTTCAATAAACTAAGAGACACTAGTAGTATAACTACCTTGTATTGTTTTGTTTTGCTATTTTTCCATAAAATTAAAAAAATATCAAAAGGCTGTAATTGGAGCCCAGCCGCCCCATATATATATATATATATATATATATATATATATATATATATATGATAAATTTTCTACTCAACACAGAATTCAGCTTAACGTGCAAGGTGCCTATGTTTTGAGAAGCAAAGGTGCAGCTTCATTTGTTAGCTTTTATCAGTGCCCTCCTGCTAAGGTTGTGTCTGGATGCCCTCTCCAAGCCTCACACAGTTATGGGGGGTGGGCCTCCCATTGGTGGGTGGATTTAACTTGTGATTGACTTACAGTGCGATGCTGGGGTTATGGGTGTGAGTGCTACACCCCACACCCGACTCAGCACTGGTTGCCTGCATACCACAGAGGGACACAGGGAGGCCCGCCCCTTTCTTTCCTTCTTGCTTTCTTCCCTGGCTTACGTTTGCTACCTTGTGCCACCATGAACTGCTCCTCCTCTGTGATGCCCCTCTGCCAAGCCACCCTGCCTTGGAGCCAGCTGATTGTAGACTGAAACCTCTACAAATTGTGAGGTTTGTAAAAGAGTTGTAAATTGACCTTTCCTCCATTAACTTCGAGCACTGGATATTTGTCTCAGCAATGAGAAAATTAGACAGCATCCTTCAGTGGACCTCATGCAGCCTTAGCCAGTAAGTAATTTTAACTCTATAAAATTCAAAAGCTACTTTTTTTTTATTTTAGGGAAGGGTCTACAGGGTGTTCAGGGTCTTACGACTAGTTTAGACTTGGAGTGATCTGTCTGTTTACAGCCTCCCAAGAGCTGGTACTACAGGCATGTGCCACCATGTCCAGTCTCAATTGCCATTTCAGTGCACCCCAGTGGTGGGGCCAGCACGGCAGGCCCTGGGATCAAACTCCTGGCTCCTGTGTCTGTTTGTAGGCACTTAAATCTGCTGAGCTATTTGGCTGGCCCCAAAAGCTACTGCTTTGTTGGTCACAGCTGGGCCAAGTGTTGATGAGATAGGAGCTTCCTATAGCAGGGAACAAACACAGTCACTACTTTGTGACAAATGGAGAAAGTGTTGTAACAGTGATTACCAAAACAGCATCCCATGTATGATGTCGTTTGGAATTCTAGTTCTACTATTTTTGTACTGTTTATGGCTTTGCACCTGTCAAAATGACAACTTTCAGCTTGAAATGCTACCCTCTGTTTGAGTTTGAAGCTGGTCCTTCTAATGAGCCTGTGGCAGCCCTCAGCCATATATGAGTACTAGCTAGATTTGGAATCTGAGAGAACAAATGGAGTGTGGGATGTCAAACACTGCAGACTTATTTCTAAACCAGTGGCGTCTGATTCCACATATTTTGTTGGTGTCCAGATGGTGAGCATATTTGAGCAGCCAGCCATGTGCACACTCAGATTATGTTTTAATAATGGGTACAAGGTTTGGCATTGCACTATCTTATGCAAGTACTATGGGCCATCACATTCAGTGCTATGGCAGGGTTCCTGGCTGTCAGTTTTGGGTGGAATATTTCCAGTAAAAACAGTAACTTACCCAGTTCTGCATACAGTACCCAGGGAAGGCTTAAAGTTGCAATGGCTTACACATCTCCAGCTTTAAGAAACAGAAAACCCCACTAACTTCAAACTCCATGAAAAAAGAACTATATCAAAATATGAAACCACAACCAGGAAATACTAAGTTATTTCAATGAGAAGTCCTTAAAGATTAAAGAAAGCTTGAAGTTAAGCAAGCTACAGAGCAGGAAGCAAGATGTGATGAAACTAGAATTGGTTTCCATTCCTGCTCTACAGACATAAAACGCTAGAGGACCTCAGAGCCAACTTCTGGAGACCTTAAGAAACACCAAAAACACAGACCAAAAATTAGAGAGAAAGAATTGTTACAGTGATAGCCAATATTTTGGCCCTAGCCCTCCAAGGTCAGTGAGGACTTAGAACTTGTACACTAAAATCTTGTAGCTCAGTGGTGTCCCAAATTTTCTGTTCAAGCAGATTATGGGACCACAGTGGAAAGGGATCAATGACTGATGGTGTACAGTGTGCCTAAGGAGAGTCCCCTGGAGAGAAAACATTCTCTCAGGCTTTCACAGAGAGCAAACTGGTCAAGCAATGGCTGTGAGTCATACAGATGGCTGACACTGACAAAAGATCTGCAAACCACTGTACAGGGTTTCAGGGTAATTGCAGAGGGAAATTAATTTGACTGACCTTGTCAGATACAAAAGTTACATGTTTTGTTATATAGGTCTTGCTTTACCTTGGTCTTAACCATCCAGCAGAAAAGTCTAACCATGAGGTATAAAAAGTAAAGCCATATTAATGTGTTGAGCTGTAAAAGGCTTGTCAATAGCTTCCGACACTGCCAGTTCTGCTGATAACCCACTACTATCATGGACTATTGGACTACATATACAGCTACTTTCTCTTAGTTCAATAAGAAAGATGTGCACTAACAGTGTTTAGAAAAAATATCATGTCTGCATCTTATACTGTGAACAACTGCTATGAAGTCAACAATGTGCAATGTAATAATTATTATAACTGTCCTACTGACCTGTTCTGAAACTGTCTCATTGTTATTTCTTTCTCATTAAAATTAATAAAATTAATTAAATAAATAATTATCCAAACAATATTAGCACAAACCTTTCTTTTCAATAAACTAAAAGAAATTAGTAAAAAAAACCCCAAAGAGATATACCAAAAACAGAGAAGAAGAGGGGAGAGAAGGAGGAAGAGGAGAAAGAGGAGGAGGAGGAAGAGGAGGTGGTGAAGGAAGATGAGGAGAAATAGGAAGAGGAACAAGAGGAGGAGAAGGATGAAGAGGTGGAGCAAGAGGAACAAGAGAAGGAGGAGGGAGAGAAGAACAAGGAATGGGGGAAGTGGGAGGGAGAGGTAAAGGAAAAACTGAAGCAACTGAGTGACTAAATGAACAAGCAACTAGAAAAAATCCAGAGAACATTCAAGAAGAGGCAAGACTTTCTCTAAAGTTGGAAGATTTGGAATTGGGTAGATTCAGAATTACGTACAAATTCACGTAAGTTAAGTTGGTCACTGGAAATTAAGTGCATCTTCTATTAAACCCACTGATGGGCAACGAGTATGTGATGGGCTCCCATGTGATGTCCACCTGTAATTTTCACCATTTAATCTACATGCATAATTTTTGCTGCTGTTGTTTTGCTGGAGATTGAATCTTAGGATGTTATGGAGCTACATCACCAGCCCTTTTTATTTTTTTCTTTTGAGACAGAATCTCTCTAAATTGAATGACCTGGCCTTGGACATGTGATCCTCCTGCATGACTCCCAAGTAGTAGTACAGGCGCACAACACCATGCCAACCTGTATGAAATTACTTGTGTCTATTAAACTGAGTTTCTATGTCTTACATCATGTAAATATATGATAAAGGAAAGATAAACATGAATTTTTCAGTTGAGTTCGATAGATTGAGACATAAATGTTAGTACAGGACAGTATTTGCTATATAAATGAATAGAAGTGTTTTACATTTTATAAATGAGAAGAATTTGCATCTCAACATCTCTAAACCTTCATCACTGCTTTAAACCTTGAGTAGCAATCAGACTTTATTATTTCATGAAGATGTAGTGCCAGACAAACACTTTCATAGCATGAATTTGTTTTTTAGAAAAATATTCTAGGGTCAGTGAGGTAACTCAGCAGACTAAAGTGCCTGTTAGGCAAGCTTAGGCAAGTGCAAGGACCGCGATTCAATCACTGGCACCACATGTAGCACCAGTCCCACCCCCAAGGACAAGCAGAGCTGTGGTGATCCGTGCCTGTAATCCCAGCGGTTGGGAGGCCGAAAACAGGAGGATCACTATGAGTCCAAGCTGCATAGTGAGACCCTTATACAACCAAACACATTAAATATGCATTAGATACATTATATATGTACATTACAAATACATTAAATATATATTACATATATGTTTACATTCTAGTAACTTTATGTCAACATTATGGAATGTTACAGAGTGGATAGAGTGAGGAGGCTGCATCTGGTCCCTGTTCTCACAGTTATTGCAGAACATTGAGTTCCACAGAGACAACACCAGGGCAAGTGAGAGCTGGACAGGCACTGGGTGGCACTGTACCTCGCTGAGGAAAACAAGTAAACATGGGCAGAGGAGATCCTAAGGAGCAAGATGTCATCATATGCATTCTTTGTGCAAACTTGTGGAGAGAGCACAGGAAGTGCCCAGGCGCTTCCGTTAATTTCTCAGAGTTTTCTAAGAAGTGCTTAGAGAGGTGGAAGACCGTGTCTGCTAAAGAAAGAAGAAAATTTGAAATCATGGCAAAAGCGGACAAGGGTTGTTATGAAAGAGAAATGGAAACTTATATTCTCCTAAAGGAGAAACAAAAAAGTTCAAGGATCCCAATGCGACCAAGAAGCCTTCTTCAGCCTTCTTTTTGCTCTGTTCTAAGTATCACCCAAAAATCAAAGGAGAACATCCTGGCCTCTCCATTGGTGATGCTGCAAAGAAACTTGGAGACATGTGGAATAGTCCTGCAGCGGATGACAAGCAGCCATAGGAGAAGGCTGCTAAGCTGAAGGAAAAGTATGAAAAGGACATACCTGCCTACTGGGCTAAAAGAAAGCCTGATGCAGCAAAAAAGGAGTCGTCAAGGCTAAAAAAATCAAGAAAAAGAAGGAAGAGGAGGAGAAAGATGAGGAGGAAGAGGAGGAAGAAGATGAAAAGGATGAGGAGGATGAAGAAGAGGATGATGATGAATAAGTTGGTTCTAACACAGTTTTTTTTTCTTGTCTATAAAAGCATTTAACTCCCCTGTACACAACTCACTCCTTTTGAAGAAAAGAAATTGAAATGTAAGACTATGTAAGATATGTTCTTAAACTGTACTTGTCTTTTTTTTTATATATAGTTAACACATTACCGAATGTGTCTTTAGTTAGCCCTGTCCTGGTGGTATTTTCAATAGCCACTAACCTTACCTGCTGCAGTATGGGGGTTGTAAATTGGCATGGAAATTTAAAGCAGGTTCTCATTGGTGCACAGCACAAATTAGTTATACATGGGGATGGTAATTTTTCATCTTCAGTTGTCTCTGACACAGCTTACATGAAATAATTGTTGTTCTGTTAACTGACTACCACTCAGTTGCAAAAAATTGTAAAAAAAAAAAAGGTTGCAACTGTTTTGTTGACATTCTGAATGCTTCTAAGTAAATACTTTTTTATTAAAAAAATATGGATTTCCTTCACCAGCTTTTATATCCTGACTTTTGCATTTGCTAATAATCTTCGAGGATGGATGCAGAGACTCCATCAGACTCAGAAGGCTCAGAAGTTCTTGTTGGATGGATGACGCATCCATTCCTTTTTTCTTCTATTTTACACTTTTTTTTGTTTGTCTTTTTCCTTGGTGACTGGAGGCTTGACAGTGAATAGATCATCAGGAGAGGTTTCAAGAGACAAGAACTGGGTCAAAGACAAGGACAGGAAGTGTCTAATCATTTCTGGCTGGTAGAGAAAATGGAGCAAGTGAAGAAAACGGCTAAGAAATTTCCAGAGACAACAAAGAGGACAGTGAGACTCCCTGGAGGCCAAGGAAGACCCACTTTATTGTTATTCCTCTGAGCTTTTATTATATATGTCAAAATAAATCATAAACTCTTAGTAAAACTAAAAACTGAAACAGCACTCGAGGTCTGAGGAGAATATTTTTGTTTGGGTAATGAATTCCGGGGCTGGGGGTGGGTGGAATGACAATACTGCTTCGCTCCCAGCTTCTGCCCTCTCTCATTTACCAGAAGGTAGTGACAGCTCTCTGTGTGACACCGTGCCAGCTTCCTCTGCCCTGCTAGAACCGGTTTCTAGAAAGCGGTGGTGAAGTGACTTATTTCTGTGACCGGATCATTTTATTTCCTTTAACAACCAACAGCTGGCTGCTCCCCAGGGGCCTTAGCTAATTAGCGTATGCACAGCGCTCCTTTAGAGGCGCTCACAACTCCCTGGCTACATCCTTCCTTCTCCTGCAAGAAGAGAAAGAAGGAGACAGGTCTCCTTAAAATTCACCTCTGGGCAAATCCCTGGGACGTGTGTTTTCCACCTATAGATGGACTCTGTCCACAAACCTTACCACCATCTTGACACCAAATTACTGGAGGAGAAGTGGAGAACACAGGCAACAACTCAGCCACACTCGCTTTATGCCTCTTTTCATGGTACTTGAAAATAAAGTATAAATGATTTGAACTATGAGTCCAGGGAGCTAGGCGGAGTAAACATAAAGAGAGCTTATGAATAGATTTTAGCTTTTAGCTTGTTAATCACCTTAAAAATAGAATTCTAACTCTCTTGATTAATAGTACGTGTTTATTCTTCAATCTTAATATGATCAACAAAAGTTTTTTTTCAATCCAGGAACAATGTTATAACTTCTCATAGAAACATTTGGGGTTCTTCCTTTAATAAGCTAGTAAAATATAAGTCCTTGCATTTCCTACCTTCTCTCTCTCTCTCTCTCTCTCTCTCTCTCAGTAACTACAAGCATTTTTTACATAATATTACATTCACCATTATTTTACTACTATTTATTACAGAGAAATATTTAGAAGAAAGAAGATTCGAATAATGTAGTTAAAATACAACTTGGTTCTGGGGTGGCCTTAATCCGGAAGCCAATACATGGCTTCAACATAATCAGATTTGCATTTAAGGCTGACAGGTACCCTGTGGTAGATGTGGTTGCAATCAAACCCCGTGATCGACAAAACAAAGGTGAACTTCAAAAGGACATTGGGATCTCCGACACTGACAAAGATGACCTGCTGCCCATGGAGTGGATTCACTGACACCTTGGACCTAGCAATAGTTGACCCAGTGCACAGAACTCAGTGCACAGAAACTGCAATGGTTTGCACCAGGATGTCCCCACAAAGCATCACACAGGGTAGGTTTTGAATCTAGATTCAGCTCTAGGGAGCTGAATCTAGAGTTTGTGACTGATTCACGTCCAATGCTGGGATTATGGGTGCGAGTGTGACATCTGCCTAGGGCAGGCAGCCTGCGTCCAACATAAGAGACAGAAAGAGCACCCCCACCCACTGGTTTGCTACTTTCTGCACCATGACTACTTTCATCTTTCAAGTCACCCTGCCTTGGAGCCGGTTGACTATGGACTGAAACCTCTACGAATTGTGAGCTAAATAAACCTTTCCCCCTTTAACTGTGGGTGGGGGTCAGGTATTTTGTCTCAGCAATGAGAAAGCAACTAAAACAGAATTGTTTCATTTAGACTGAGAATCTGAGCCAACGTAAATTTATTACTGAAACGTGGTGCAGGATAGCAGCAAGGCCTGTGTGACTAATACTGCGATGAACAATGGCCTGCTGATTCCTAATCTGGCACCAGGAGGGCCACTGTTGTATACACTCTACCCTGGTTCACAAGCTCAATTCTCTCCATGATTCTGGCCAAAAACTGAACTGGAAGAGAATGAAAGCATGTTTTTCCATATTTTCTTTTAGCAGATACAAGTTGCTCTTTTTAAAAATTGGGTTTATTAGTTTTTAATAAATAATTGTTTAAAGATGTAAACTATTACTGTTGTTTATTATGATGGTCAAATTGCTGCATTGATGGTCAGTGGAAATGTTAACTTTTAAACAGAGTTCAAAAAACATAGCAATTGTAGTAAACACGATAGTGACTTTGAGTTGGGAGGAGCAGATGTTTGCTTCTGTAATCTAGGTGATTTAGGGTGATGAAAGTCCCATAAATTCTAAGCCTACAGTTTTAAGTGAAGAGAAACCACAGTGTTCTTGTTTGTTTACAAGTGCACCTTGTTTTGTTTCAGGACAGAGGCACTGTGGCAGTACAGGAAGTGAGACTGCAGTTGTGGGGCTGGCGAGATAGCTCAGCCGGCTAAAGCTCCTGCAGGCTTAGGCAAGCTTAGGCAAGCTTAGGCTAGCGCGGGGACTGCGGTTCAACCCTCAGCACCACAAGCCTCACCAGCCCCGCCCCCTGGGCAGGCTGAGCCAGCAATGGAGTGCAGGTGTGGTGGTGCACACCTACAGTCCCAGCACTGGGGAGGCTGAAAGCAGGAGGATTACCAGGAGTTCAAGCTGCTTAGCGAGACCCTGCAACAACCAAATACATAAAAAAGATTATAGTTATGAGTCCTTATTTGCACTTAACAGTTTCAAATTCTTTTGAAGATGGTATTATATATCATCCTCCACAGAAGTGATCTTAATTTTAGAGATAAAAGGAGCAAGAGTCCCAGTCTGCAGGTGTCATCCAGCTAAAGAGAATGTTACAGAGGCAAGCTTTTAACTCAGGCTTGAATGACTTAAATTTCCATGCAATTTGATGCCACTAGATCCATTGCTAGCCTTAGCCCAGGGAGTCTTCCCCAAGCACACTCTCATCTATGGAGGGAATGAGGAAAGCCACCCCAGAGAGCAGAGGCTGTGCCCAGAGCAGAAGGTCACCTGGCCTGAGATCCTGCCAGTGTCCAGAGGATGAGCAAAATGAGGCCCTCTATGTCCCTCTCTCTAATGCCTCCCTATAAGAAACTACAGTGACAGGCGGACATACTTTTCTTGGCTTAGGATTTCTAAACACTGGTCCAGAAAGGAAATTTAGACCTGCACAAGTACAAAGGAATAAGAGGGAGAGCAAAGAACCAGCCAGGTAACTCAGTAGACTAAATACATTAAAAAAAAAAAAAAAAGAGTAAGAACCAGAGACTGGTTAGGGTGGAGTGTAGTTCAATAGTAGATCGTGAGGCCCCGAGTTCAATGTCCAGCACCAGTTGGAATGAATGAATAAATGAATGAATGAACTTCTGCAATAATCAAGCACTGAGGTGAAAGTAATAGGGGGCATGAATGAACCAATGGAAAAGGCTGAATGAATGTTGGAGTGAATGAATCAATGGATGTACTACTACAATAACATAGTGCTGAGATGAAAGTAATAGGGGCATGAATGAATGGGAAACAATGAATAAATGAATTAATATACTACTGCTATAATCCAGTAGTGAGGTGAAAATAATGAGGGGCATAACTGCTTAAGATGGAGAAAAGCGTAGGTGTGGAACCTATGCTTCAGGAAAGGACCTCCAGATGTCACTTGAAGGACAGAAAAACGAGAGGCTGGCTCATCAGTTGTTCACAGGATTATTCCTAGATTTGTTTTTTATTTATTCATTGTGTGTGTGTGTGTGTGTGTGTGTGTGTGTGTGTGGTACTGGGGCAATCTGCCACTGAGCTCCAGCCCCAGCTCTATTTGTTTATTTTAGTAAAAAATCTTTACTAATTTTTACTTTTTAGGATTCAGGCTGTCTCTGATATAAATTAAAGCAGGGTAAAATTTCTAGGAATTGAGACTTAACATCAATTAGTGCTAGTACTGGTAACTATTTTCAAAGTAAGCACCAGGAAAAAAGAGGAGAGCATATTCAAGTCCTAACCCAGGAGCCACAGGATATATGTTTTTTTCTACCACTGCTTAGGATGGCTGATGGGGTACTAGAGGGCCCTTCCCTTCCTTTCCCTTCCCTTCCCTTCCCTTCCCTTCCCTTCCCTTCCCTTCC